>CAWUFW010018643.1:0-90000 GCA_963921515.1 Calotriton arnoldi | reverse complement strand
GCATGGAGCTGGGGATGCTGTGGGGCGAAAGTACCCGGTACTGCTTGGAAAACATGTGCCTCCCTGTGAACCTGACAATTAGTTGCGTTCAGTGGAAGCACTTCAGCTTTAACTTCCTCTTCATCACCAGAGCTGTTTTTTGAGGTCACAGGTACACCCTAAGTTTACCTGCATTTTGAGAGAGTGTGTCTACTGCACCTCAACCGTGGCTAAGTGGTGGCGTGGCGATGGTGATCCAGACGTAGTTGCTTATTTTAGTCTATGACCCTGTGGGAAGAATACTTACTGCCTGTCCACTTTTAAAGTTATATCCATTGCGTATAGGTGAGGGTCCTTGTCTTCCACCATATGTGGGCCATCCTTCAACCTTCAAAAAATAACTCCTCATATTTGAAAATGGTGATTTGGGGCATGTGACATGGAACAGAGAGTGACGGTGATGGAAGAAAGAATAGGGAAATGTAATTGTGGGATTCCTTCTACAGTTTGGCACTATGGTAGTTCTGTTTCTCTCTAAACTGTCTTCTCCAAACACTTCACACCATAGTAACCCATTCATTCTCTTAGTCAGATATTGAGGAATTATGGTCATGATGTTTCTCTCACAAATATAGACACTGGTAAAACCCTCACTCACTTGCTCGCTTGCTCACTCACTCACTCCAGATCTCAACCATATGAGAACTAGAAAGATATTAAAATAACAGCTCTAAGAAGACAGACTTGTAGCTCTTTACAGCACTTAGACTCACACTGCTGCCATCTTTGGTGGCACAGGTCTACTGCTGCATAACAAACTGGGATGAACATGGCTGACATATGCAAACCATGATTGTTGTAGCTAAGCCCCAGCCTAAGAAGGTCCCTCAATGATGTTACCACCCCTCAAGATCTTCATAAAGATTCTGGTCTTGTTCAAGCAGATAGCTGAGTGGGTTGCTCCGAAGCTGCCAGCAGGCGTCATGTTCATGGTTTGGCACTCAAAAGAACCACCAACTGAGGCCTCCCTCTTTTTAGCTTGTCTCCAATCCAGCACACTTCTCTAAAGAACGTAGACATTCATGCATATTTTTGAACATTCGTAGGTTCCTGCTTTATTAAAGAACTAACAGCATCAATATAGACATTGAATCAAAGAGGCCTCTTCTCCCAATGTATGAAACCGCGGCCCCACCTACCCACCAAGAGCCACTCATCCTCCCTAGTTTAAACCTCAAAAACAATGCATCTTGGCACACCTTTACTCACCTCAGCGAAAGTGACATTTGCAACACTCTTCTTGCAATCAATCCGTCTAACCACTTCAGCGACCCTCTTCCACCTCCCATCTTCAAGGAAATAAAAGCCTCAATCCTCCCCTTATGGTCCAAGATCGTCAATGCTTCACTAGTGCAAGGCACGATCCCAGACTGTCTAAAAGCAGCACAGGTTTCCCCCATTCTAAAAAAACCTAACGCAGACAGCTCCGATCTGAACAACTTCTGTCCCATTTCTAACATCCCCACTCTGGCAAAACTTCTTGAAAAATGCGTGCTAATTCAACTCTGCTCAGACATCGAGAAATTCCAATTGTTGGATCATCATCAATCTGGTTTCAGGAGAGGGCACAGCACCGAATCTGCACTCACGCACATCATGGATGACATCTTAAAGTTCCTAGACCATAATAAATCTTGCTTATTGATCCTCCTTGACTAATCTTCTGCCTTCGACACTGTGAACCATATCAAACTACTATCTACTCTAGAAAACAGGATGGGCTTATCACGGTCGGTATTGAATTGGTTCAGTTCCTTCCTTCAAAACAGATCCCAAAGAATCAAGATGAATCAATCTCTTTCTAAGCCCCGTACAGTAGCTATGGGGGTTCCACAGGGGTCCGCCCTATCACCCATACTGTTCAATTTACTCTTGGAACCGTTAGCAAATGTCTTGAACTCTGCTAACATTCTTTTTCATATGTATGCGGATGACACTTAACTTTATCTGAAAATCACCTCCCCAGAAGACATCATCTCACTCAACTCAATCCTGATGAACACTCAAAACTGGCTCACTGACAACTACCTCATGCTCAACACATCAAAAACTGAATTCCTTCTCATCGCTCCCCCTAATCACATTCACAAGATTGACCTTTGGATGAAACACCTCACAGCCTTCATCTGCTCCCCCCACATTATTGATTCAGCTAGATCCCTCGGAATCACGCTAGACCTGCACTTGAATATGAAGAACCATATCAGCAATGCAACCAAGGGAGCTAAACATCAGTTGAGTATACTAAGGAATCTCAAACCATTCCTTCCACAGAAAGACTTCAAATTGGCGGTACAAGCTCTAGTTTTGCCAAGACTAGACTACGGTAGTTCCACGCTATGTGGTCTCCCCAAACAGAGCCTGGCCCCACTAAGGGCTTCCCTTAATGCCGCAGCTAGACTGATTACTGGGACAAAAAGAAAAGAACACATATCCCCAGCCCTAAAATCCCTAAACTGGTTACCATACGAGGCCAGAATTCAGTTAAAAATTGCCTGCATGATGCACAAAGCCCTTCATTTCAAGACCCCCATCTATCTGGCTCAAAAACTAGAACTATCAGGGGGCTGCAGAGCATCACGAAGTGCAAGTACAATGCTCCTGAAACCACAGATTTTCCACAAAAAGAGATCGAGTAACAGAGCCTTCTCTGGCATTGCCCCGAAGATTTGGAACTCTCTTCCTCCGGAAATCCGTACAATCTCCTCTACTGCTTCCTTCAAAAAGGAAGTGAAAAAAATCCTAATGCTCAAGTTCCTGCCCTAATAGGCCTTGGCTCCTATACTCCATTACTGCCCTCTGTTCGGTCATCTTGATTGACTTTTGACATGGTTATATACCTGGGAATAACATTGTTAGCATGCATTGTACATACATATGTTCGAATGTTCCTCACCCATTACTGTATCCGCCCTACCCTTATGTGAAGAGTTCCGATACCTACAGGAGTCTTGCACGTGCCTTGCATAATTATGTAACAAATGTTTTGCTTCCCAATACAGTATCCCTCTTACCCAAAATTGTGAAGTGCTCTGATACCCGTAAGGGTCACGTTCGCGCTATACAAAACTTTATAAATAAAATTTGTTTTTAAAAAACTACAAAATGAACAAAACTATAAGCAAACCAAGAAAAAAAGAGAATTCACATTCGTGCATTAATTAGTAAATCCCATTGTAACCTAGAAAGGTTCTGTGGGTAGTAACAACGATTATTATAGCAATAAGGAAAGGCATACAAATTTGTACTCTAGGGAACAATCAGTTGATATAACATTCCATCCTATGGGTTTTTTTGTTAAAAGAAGAGAAAAGAGGGGGAAGAGGAAGAAGGGAGAAGGAAAGAATTGCCTATTCTAAAGGAAAGGAAGATAGGAGTTAAACATAGTTGGAAGAGATAAGAGTCTATTCCAAAGGAAAGGAAGATAGAGGTTATACATTATGATGATCAGTAACAGCAAAAAAACAAAACAATTATGGATGGTCAAACAATACCGTAACATTAGGAGATGTATTCAATTGTATAGATAGGAAGAAAAGGGCATCCATAGCAAATCTCGTTTGATCAGTTGCTGTGAAGAATTAACAATGGTGCAGTCTAATTTATGATGACAAAATATATTTAACTATCTAATGAAGGTAACTTCCTGAGCTTCTTCCAAATAGACGTGATAATTTGTAATGCGATTGGTATTGACATAACACATTTTCCCATCATAGCAGAATTGTTCAATATTGGAGAGGAACCTCACAGGAAAATGTGAAGTGTATCGAATGGAAGTGAAATCAAACAAATATCCATGAGTTTGACCCATAATTGTGACCGTAAATGGCTGACAGGAGGACAGTCAAAAAAATGAAAAATATTACTAATCTCTTCTGTACATGACCAGCATCTACTGTCTACAGATAGTTTGAACCTATGTAGGGAAGAGGGCATAAGAAATAATATATTATAAAAGAAAAATAGTGTTTTTGTGGTGTTGGCAGAGCAAGAGGAGGTGTGGATTTTAGTCTCAATTTTATTCTATAACTGTACCGGGCAGACCTGTTGGAAAACAGTTTCCCATTGAGATTCAGTAGTAGTTTTTAGTCTATCAATGTGGTTAGTGGGTTTATTTTCAGTATTTTTATAAATTAATTAATTGAAAAATTGATGTGGGCAAACTAATACATGGCGTGTGATCTGCAAATACAGAGAATGAAGGTAATTGTAGGAATTGGGCTTCAAGGCGGTTGCAGTTTGGGAGAGAGGATGCATGTAATCCAAATTTGTCTTGGAGTGCAGGAAAAGAAAGAAGATTAGAATCAGGAAACAAATGATTAACTGTAACAATACCCTTCTGGAACCAATCATTCCAGAATAGGACTCTGTTGTTTACTTTAAGATGTTTTTTATATCAAAGAGTGGGCAACTTAAAGTTTTCATCATCAGAATGTGAACATGCGATAAGAGGTTTTGCTAAAGATGCAAAAAAAGTAATAAGAGATGAAGTAAGAGATTTGGGAGGTTGTGAGATATATACCAAATTATGGAAGGAAGATAGGGTGTAAAGGGAGCATTCTATTTGTTACCAGATAGTGGGAGTGAAACCAGAATCTTCCAGCAAAAAGGTCCAAATTTGTTTAAGAGTAAAAGTAGATTGATATTTCTTAAAATTGTGAAAATTCACCCCTCCAAGTGCTTTCGGTTGTTGAAGTTTGTGCAAATAAATATGTGCTATTTTGTTCTTCCACAGAAACTCCCTCATGGAGCTATCTAGGGATTGAAAAAGGACTGAGGGAGTTTCACTTGGAGCACATACAAGGAAAAATGTATTATAGGTGACATCATCATCTTAATGGTGTTCAACCAACCTCACCAAGATAAAAATAAAGGAGACAATTGTTCAGAGAGTGTGAGTATTTTTGCTTAACTGTAGTCATGTTGACCCGCATGGTATCATGTAAAGAGGAATAATATCTGGCACCTATGCCTTTGATGGAGGTAGAACTCCGAGAACCTGAGTCTTTAAACATTGCTTTATGGCAATATTTGTTAAGGGGAAGTACCTCTGATTTGTCAATGTTTAAATATAGCCTGATACCAACAAGAATTTCCCAATAAATAAAACAATTCTGAAATAGTTGTATAGGATCAGAAACGAATAGAAGGACATCATCGACATATGCCACTGCATAATTTGGTCTCCGTATCTTTATATTTAAAGCCTAGGAAATTACTTGATCTATGTATGTTTTCCAAAACTGATTCCAGAGACAAATGGATAATAATGGAGAAATAGGACAACCCTGCCAAGTAACTCCATGTATGTGAAAATAGGGGGGGATTGATGTCCATTAATGAATAGAGAAGTGGTTGATGAGGAATAAAATTAATTTATGTATTTTAACATTTCTGGCCTGAAGCCATGCTATTTCAGTTCTCTAACCATATAACCCCAGTTAACCCGTTCGAATGCTTTCTCCGCGTTTAAAGTAATGGATGCAACAGGAAGATGCATTTGGTAGCTAAATGAATAATGTTTAAAACGGTTCTGGAGATATCAGTAATATGTCATCCTTTGACAAATCCAGATTCTTCCATACCAATAAGTTCTGTAGCAATACAGTTGATATGCAGAGCTAACATCTTCGCGAAAATCATGCAATGTGTATTAATGAGCAAGATGGGCCTGTAATACCACATTAGGTTAAATCCTTGTCTTTGTTTGGAAACAAAGAAAGCAGAACCTCAAGAAAGGAACCTTGTGCCTTATCTATGGTAAGAAAATGTTGGAAAAGTAATAGGAGTTTGTGAATAAGTAGTCTTGCAAATTCAGAGTAAAATTCCACAGAAAACCCAACTGGGCTGGGGCCCTTGTTTTTAAGTAATTGTGTTAGGGCATCAATGAGCTCCGTGACTGTGAGATCCTTTTCGAGTGAGGAAAAACCAGCAGCTGTATAATTATTTCTGAGGCTAGAGGCAAAAAATGCATTTAAAGCATCTTTTGTAGGGAGAGCAAAACTATAAAGACTTTTGTGGAAATCAAGAAAACATTTTTATATCTCCAGGTCAGTGTGATGGCTGGTTTCTTGTTAATCTTTGATGATGTCAATTTTAGATTTTAGTTTTTTAAATTTTATATATTAGTTAGCTAGAAGTTTGTCTGCTTTACTACAGTCCCCATAATATTTTGCGTTAATTTTTAAAAGACTACCACTTGCACTTTCAATAAAGTTTTTGTTAAATTGCAGTTTAGCTGTGGTTAGACGGGCCAATGTATCTTTATGGTTAGAGGTGAAGTACTCATGTTCTAATTCTTTCATATGTTTCAGCAATGAGGAATATTCTTTACAAGTGATTTTCTTCTTGGAGGCCACATAGACAATAATAAAGTCCCTGGCAGCTGTATATTTCATTTGGACATCAACAGTTAAATTAAGATCAAAGAATTCATTAGAGAATTGTTCAAATTTTTCTACAAATGTAGCGTATTCCAATAAATGATTATTAAATCTGCATTTGTTGGGGTGTGTATGTTGTTGGAATAGCACTATGTCAGCATTGACTAGGGAGTGATCAGAAATAAGGATGGAACCGATTTCGCCTTGTATCAGGTCATAATATATATAATAAATCCTGGTATTAGACTGATGTACAGGTGAGTGGAAGGTACATTCCAAGCTGTCAGGGTGAAGAAACCTCCAGACATAAATCAAACCACGAGAGCGAATGCTTTTGCAAAAGATTTCTGCATCTTGTTGGGGTCTTATTTGGTGAAGAGCGATTGTCTATGAGCTGATAGCAATCCGCACCCACAACCAGGTTATCTAGTGACATGTTTGTCAAGGGTCAAAAGAAACCATCTACCATCTTCAACAGCAAGGACTAAGGATTTATTAAATCAAATTATTACAACATCTTTGTGGTTGATGGCAGGAGAGTAATAAGCTTGACCCACCCAATGTTTCTCTATGAAATTCATATATTTTGTTTCTTGTAATAAGAGCAATCTGACACTTAAGCTGAGATAAATGTGTCAGGACTTTTTGCTTTTTTATGGGTTTGCGAAGGCCCTTACCATTCCATGATACATTTCGTAAGTTATTCATAATGCACAATCAGGAGGGAGAGAGTATGCATCATCATAAAAACCCTTAACCAAAATAAAGTGAGAGATCATCCAAAAGGCAATGATGAGGAAATACAAAAAGGAACCATAGGGACATTGTAGAAAAAGGACCAAGAAAAAGAGAAGAAGAGAAATGAAAAGATCTGAAAGGGGAGAAAAGGATGAGGGAGAGGAAAGGGAAGGAGATGTAGGGGAGATCTTCAAACTCCGAGTGTTGGCATGAACGTCATTTGGAAGTAGTAAGGGGTCGCAGTTGTGACCTTTAGCTTGCTCCCTGCTACTCCTGGCACTTCCTTTGTGACCCCTGGCCTCAGTGGGGGAAAAACCCGTACTTCCTCTGAGACCAGGAAGTGCCAGGAGTAGCAGGGAGCAAGCTAGAGGTCAAAACTGCGACCCCTTAGAGTATTTAGTAACCAATCCGAATACTTTAACCCTAAGTGAGACAAGAAAACAAAAAACTGTGAAGGTGACAGAGCACAGGGACAGAGATGGTCGAAGGGCCCGTCCCCCCGGTAGAGAGAGACAACAATAGAATAAAGAAGAAGTGTTATAAAGGACGAACTGTTGGGATTTAAAAGATGACAGTGACATTAGGAGAGAAGAAGAAAAAGAATAAGGAAAACAGCGGTTTATGAAACATGAACACTTACCAAAATAATAGTGGGCTATACCAACAATGATGCATGCAGAGGTAGGGGAACAATGAGACATAAGGCCACAGGACACAGCATTTCGACTTTTGTAACAGACAGGGGAACCTGGGAAGAAAGATAAAAAAGGTCATACAACATCTTATATAACAGATGAACAGCATACAAGCTGGAAACTAAAGAGTATATGTAATCTCAAGACAATAACGTGACAAGAAAATGTAAGTTTTCCCAAGGTCAATTGCTTCTCCTATATGAGAGTGAATTAATTTTTTCAAGTCTTCCAGGTTGTCAAATGTATAGAAGCTGCCCTTGTACTTGACTTTAAAGAGGCACAGATCAATAATGTTTGTAGATAGGGATTTGCATCAAAACTCAAAACACATGGGTGGTTGAATGGGAATGTCCATGTACCACCCATGGAATGACCTCTTGACACATAGTGACACAAAGAAGCATATAGAACAACTTTGCTTTACTTTCAAAAACAAAACAATCCAACACAAATCCTGATTTGCATTGGATAATAAATCCTAGTGTAATACCTCACATCATGTTTGCGTTACAAAAGTAACACAAACCCAGAGCAAAGCATTAGTATATCTGGACTTACGTCGCTCCAGTCTTCCTGTAATTCCACTGCCTACCAGTTAATGCCGGGATCATACTCAAGACCCTCAACCTGATGTACAAACATTTAGGTAGCATGATATCTCATGCTTTTAGCTACAGATCTAGTGCTACATACTAAGGGCCTCATTTATGAGAAGTGGCGCATCGCTGCGTGAAAGCAGCAATGCGACACTTCTCAGTGCGCCCTCCTTGCGACACCAATGAAGCGTCATATTTACAGTATGACGCATCATGTCGCAAGGAATGACAGATATGTCAGTATTACTGACGTATCTGTCGGCGCAAAAGTGGCGCATTGCTGGAGTTGTGTCGGAAGCGTGACGCAACTATAGCAATGTTCCTTTCACATGGGGCAAGCCCCATGTGAAAGGGCCTGTGTCACCCTTACACCTGCCATGAGGCAGGCGTAATGTTTTGAAGCATTGGCGTCCTAGACGCGGCGCAGCGAAATCTCTTAGGTTTCACTGCACCACTCCTACGACTCTTTTTTTGCTGGGGAACGCCCACCCTGCATACATTATACCTGACTCAGGTATAATGTAGCGCTGGGGTTTACGAAGTGACGCATCTGCCTAGATGCGTCACTTCGTAAATATTGCGCAACATGGCGCATTATTTACACCGCAGGCCTTCATAAATAAGGCCTTAAAATCTTCATGCCAGCATTTTCTGCCACACATTTCTTATCTGCTACAGAAAAGCTATAAAGATACAGCTCATTAAGTTACGGGGGTGTGGCACTGCTGCCCTCCCCAAGAAGAAGAAAAAACTATGGGGCATATTCACAAGGAGTTATCGCCGCGTTAGCGGGACTTTTCTGCCGCTAATGCGGCGATAATTTTATCGCCCTATTACCAAGTTGTCGCTAACAGCCGTTAGCGACAGTTCTTAGGCGAAAACGTCCGTTGTAAAGATCGCTACTTCTGTTAGCGATAATTATATGCAGGAGAGGCGTTCCCATGCAAAAACGGCCGCAAACCCCACTACTCCATATTCACAAGGGGATCCTTGAAGTTCTGAAGACCAAAAAAACTGTCTCTAACTGCAGTTAGAGCCAGTTACTTAAGACCAGAAAATAGCTGGTCTTAAAAATGGGGATAACACTTGGGGTCTCATCTCAGCAGGTTTTGGTGCTGGACAGCGGTGCAAGCAATGTTGCAGCGCTGCCCTGCGAAAAAACTACAGTGCAGGAATGCGCACCATTAATAAGATAGTGCGCATTCCTGGGCCCCAGTCATGAAAAGTGTTGCAGCGTTGCGACAAGACAGCGTTGCAACACTACTCACTACGCCCTTCTTGCGACAGCATGGATGCGCTGTATTCACTGGACAGCGCTCCATGACACAAGTAATGACAGATACGTCAGGAATCCTGACGTATCTGTCTGCGCTAAAGTCACGCATTGCTGCAGTCATGTCACAACCATGACGCATCTCCATCAATGCATGGGGCCAGCCTATCCCTGTGGCACTGCGTCACCCTCATGCCTGCCATCAGGCAGGCGGAAGGTACTGATGCAGTGCTCATGAGGGGTGCCCGAATGTCGGCGCTGTTGGAGATCCATCGGTGGTGGTTGCGCGCTGCGGTGTCATCGTTTGGAAGCATTGGTGGAGTGTTGGTGCGGAGTGAGTTGACAAGACGTTCTTCGGTGGCCTTGATCCAGCTGCGAGGGGGTGCGATGATGGCAGTGGCGTCCGGTGGCCAAGGTGAAGACGTGATGTTACCAATGATGGTCGGTCCAGGAGAGTCCGTAGCTGTGGCTGTAGTTGAAGTTCCCGCTGGCGGAGGTGACGTGCTCGACCATGTGTCCTGCTATGTGGCTTGCTGAGGTGACTTGCTGCTTGCGTCTGATGTAGGGGACCTTCCCCAGGAGGGGGTGGTGTCCTGGTCACTGGGGTTGTCCAGGTGGAACTTGAGTTCACCGAGTAGGATGTCGTCGGTGGATGGGAGACCCTGGGGTGCAATGAGGTCTACAATAGTATTGGAGAATGAGGGGCCATGGCCCGGGGGGCCTGCACATGAGGGTGCCGCAGAGGATGTGCTTGGGCTTGGTCCGGATCTGGGAGTTGAGGTGGTCCATGGTCACCCTTGGGTCATTAGAATGCGTGGTCAGTCGGAGTGTGCTTCTGTAGGTGATGGCAATGCCTCCTCCTTGATGGTCGGGGTGCTCCTTGCGGGTGATACTGCAGCTGTCAGTGATGGCGATGGCGATGTCCGGTCCGGAGCAGAGGTTGGTCCTGGCAGGCGAGGTGGCGTCCAGGGTTGATGGCGAGGAGGGTGCTGGCGCCGTAGCGGTGAAGTGTCCAAGAGGAAGGCTCCTTGGTGCTGAGCGTGGTCCAGGGGCATACGGACGCAACTGGGTTGCCTTTGACACGGGAGACGACCATTACAACTCAGGCAGTACATTGTTAACAACGCAACTCCGACAACGCAGGTGCCTTTACATCGCATTTGATTACGACGCATTGTGAGGTCAGTAATGGGGTAATTTAAAGTTTTTCGGGTGGGTAAGGGTTTCGGATGTAAAATATGAAAATTGGAGTGTGTTTTGGGGTAAAATATGAAAATTGGGGTGTGTTTTGGGGTAAAATATGGAAATTGGGGTGTGCATTTGGGTCAAATTTGATTTTTGGGTGTGTTATGAGAGCTCATAAAGGAATTCCAGGGTTCACGGTTGGGTTTGGGGTGCAAAGTTTAGTTTTGGGTTGCACTCACTGAAGTGGGAATAGTGATATTAATGTCTCCGCTATGCAACATCTACTCTACTGTTGCAATGTGCCTAGTATTAGTATGCATTGGAATGGAATGCGATGTTATGGCATGCGTCACAACCACGTATGTGCCTTTGGCACACGAGTGGTACGCCCGCTGTGCATGGGCGCACAGCGGCCGCCATTGACAAGTGCTGGGGGGGGGGCTGGACAGCTGTGAGGTGGTAAACGCTGGAAAGAACACTGGATGGGGCGTGGACGCGGGGATGTGTGTGTGAGCGGGTGTTGTAAATATTTTAATAAGGGAAGTCTTACCTCGAAGCCGGGTCACGTGTCTTCGTTGCTCCTGCTCTCCTGCGTCTGCTTCCAGGAACAGGGAGTAGGCAGTCAGGCTCCCTCCCCTGAGCCAATCACTACGCTGCGATGTGGCGGTGGGATTGGTAATTGGCAACGGGACAAGGCATGCAGCCAGGGGCTGGAGGGGTGGGCATGTTCTCCATGCAGGCTGTAATGCAGCCTGCATTACGAACAGGGAAGTGCGCATGACTGCTTTGGGCGGCCTGAGTGGGCCGACCAAACAGTCATTGCGCACTTGAGTGGGCATGCCAATCCGCCCATGCCTTGCCCCGTGCTTGGAGCAGTCCTACCCACCCTCCCACCCGCAAAGGAAACATAGCACGGTTACATCAGTAAGTTATCATCATGTGATGATTGTTCCTCTTCTGCACTGCTTGAAAGCAGTGGGGCGATGCTCTTCCGCCATAGCGGATGAGCCGCCACTGGGGGTGCATCATGTACCTGTGCTAGGCCTGGGCGACTCGACCCCCAGGCGTCCTGCGCTACGCGTCCCACCTTCTCCTTACCTGGACATTGACACCATGGCGCAATCTGTTGCACTCTCTCCAAATCTGTGACTCAGCCAGCAGGAGCCTCAGCCAGGTGGGATTTCACAAGCCTGGGTACAGCAGTTGCCGCCAAGTCCGCTGGTGAACCTCCCGATGCAGTTGATGCAGCAGGGCCCCCTTAGGCGTGAAGTTGCAGCGCTCCCGCCACACAAGTTCGGCGCAGCTCAGGGGCCTCACCCTCCACAACGTCCGGCCAGCCCAACATCATCCGGCCTGTGATGCAGAGAGGCGGCACCCAATGTTGGTAATCCCCTCCGTGCACCCCGGTGTAGTGGTTGATCGTAGTATGCGATGCAGACCTCCCTACGTTGGGGCGCAGGAGTGCCTCTACTATTAACAGCTCCAAGGTGCGCAAGGCGGTCTTCTCACATAGGTCAGCAACGTGTCTCCATGCGACCTGCCAGACTTCACCACCAGGTACAGGCGATTGTCGCGCCTCAGTGTCTACCGCTACGGCTCATCGACTCCACAGCTCCTCCGCATCCTACTCCAGGCTCCAGACGCAGGTCCAGCGAGGCATCCAGGCTCCAGACGCAGGTCCAGCGAGGCATCCAGGCTCCAGACGCAGGTCCATCGAGGCATCCAGGCTCCAGATGCAGGTCCAGCGGGGCATCCAGGCTCCAGACGCAGGTCCAGCGAGGCATCCAGGCTCCAGACGCAGGTCCAGGTCCAGCGAGGCATCCAGGCTCCAAACGCAGGTCCAGCGAGGCATCCTGGCTCTCATCCTGGTCATCCTGGATGTTGGGTGGCTTGCAGGGGTTGTTGATGTGTGCTGCACTTGGCCCAGGCTGCTCCATTTTGCATTTTTTTTGTTTTTATGCCTATTTTCTATTGGATGTTGACATAGGCTATTTTTTGCATTAGAGGCAAACAAAACTCACGTTGGGCTGACTAACGTGAGTTTTTTTTACGCTAATGGGCCTATCGGTAGTTTTCGCCCGCTTACGCCGGATTTCCTATCGCCTTCGCGCTGATGTTAGTGGCAGTTTTCACCGCCGTTCCCTGATACTATCGCCATGTAGCGACGGCTTGTTAATACGCCGCTAACATGGCGATAGTTTTCAAGGTTAGGCGGCGATAAAAAAACTGCCGCTAACTGGCGTTTGCGATAGGTATCAATATGTAAAGAAACACTCTTGTCTGACCTATATCTCTTAGAAAGGCGGTCCACAAGGACTCAAACTGGCGGGCATATCAATGTACTGAAACATGCATATAGACACAAAGATATGAAAATATCAAAATTTGTTTATTTATCTTTTTTTATGTTTTTTTTTAATTAATTAAACATATGTATTCATCATACTTTTTTTTAAACATCATATAGTCATTGATTTAAAATTATGCATAAACACTAGTTATTTACAAACATACAGTGAAAAGTTATTTTTTCATAAAATGACAATAACTACAGGAAATAGATTTTTGACTGTAGGAAAGAAAGATTTGAATACATCCAAGCTCAGTTAATTAGAACAGTAGATCTGTTATGGAACATAAAAAAAGATAAATAAACAAATTTTGATATTTTCATATCTTTGTGTCTATATGCATGTTTCAGTATATTGATATGCCCGCCAGTTTGAGTCCTTGTGGACCGCCTTTCTAAGAGATATAGGTCAGACAAGAGTGTTTCTTTACATATTGAATCCTGTTTCCCCCTTACTCTTGGACCTTCAAAGTAACCTTAGGGGGTACCTTTGTTCCTTATACATGTTTGCGATAGGTATCTCCAGTCCTTGTGACTATCCCCCTATGTGTACTCTCAGCATCTTTAACCCTTTCACTGTTCTATGTCGTTCTAAACACGAAACCATTAATAACACTGACTTTGAGTCTTAGGCCATACGCACAGAGCCCAATAGCAGAAAGTAATCAACTTGTTTGATGAGGATCCCCAAATCTGAATAATGGCCCTAAAAAAGAGATTACTAGGTATCTTAGTAGTGAAATGGCTGCTTAGCGCCGCATGCTTTACAACCCATTTGCTACCATAACCTTCTGGGGATGGGTAATCTAACGTGGTTGTAGGTATCTTGAGTCAATTCAGTTTATAGTAAGCCGCATTAAAAAAGGACACAAATGATCAACAATATTTTATGACACAAGGGAGAAATATTTTCTTACGCTGATGTGCAGTATTCTGTGACAATAATTTCCAATTTTTGGCAATGATGGGCAATTTTTGTGGCAGTTACAAGCACTATTTCGTACAAATAATGGACAATATTTTCTGCCATTAAATGGTACCTTTTTGTGGCCAATTGGTTTGCCTATAAGCAACATGTTTAATGGCAACAATTAATAGCATTTGTAGAAATGTGTAATTATTTCCTAGTGTTAGCGAACAAAGTACACCTTCTGTAATGGGTCAAGTTTTTTTTTCTCCTAAGGAAGGCTTTATTAAAGTGTGTGAATACACTGGCATGGCAAAATATAGGGGCGAGGTGTCCTAAACAGCCTAATAGTAAAAGATTATCGTGAGAGCAAGTATAATATAGATCAAACTGAGAAAATAAAAATAATTCTAAAATAGAAACTATAAGTTACAAACCACTAACAACACACGAAAGGAAGTGAGGGTTACCAATATATGTAACAAAAGTAGTTCTTTGAATTACCTGTTGAGCTTTGCAATTTATTAGACCCAAAATAAGTAATTGGGCATCTTCAAAATTGTATTCCAGATGCTAGAAAACAGTTGTTGCTGGTGAGGTAGACAATAGAAGGTGCTTTCAAGTATTGAAATGATAATATCTGGATTTAACCTATTGCCAATTAACATTTTCAGTACAGCTATCCAGTTCTTATTAGCATGGATTTGGAACTCATTAATGCTCTAATTAACCGTTGCCTTTTGCATAAGTCATATGAAATAAAAGATGAACCGTCATTGATCAGGTTAATATTTATAATCCACCACAGTTTCAAGAAACAGTCGGTACAGACTGGCGGACAGTGCTAGTACAGGACAAAATTTTACTGGCAACGAGTGGCAATATTTTCTAGCAATATCTTCTGCCAATGTGGCACAGCAGCTAATTGGAACGTTAAGTATCCTTGCTGTTTGAAATGAGCAATATTTTGTTCCACTGGGGAGATAAGTAATTTTCTATCAACCATGGATGACATTATCTTGCAAAGGTTTAATAAATCGTAGCAATGACGAGCAATACATTGAAACAATGATTGTGAATATTTTGTAACAATTGTTGGGAATATTTTGTTCCTATAAATACCAACGTTTTCTGGCCAATGGTCACTACTGTATTCACCCAAAGTTGTATTTTTTTCCTTTTTTTACAGTTACAGTTTTTCAAATAACTCACTCGTTTGCCCCAGAAATTCCATTACCATAGTGCCATTTATTTCTTCCCACCATCATTCAAATGTTTCACTCTAGTGAGCTTTTCCAATTCTGTGAATAATAAATGTGAAAATAAATATACAATTCAATCATTCGTGTCGCTTAAAAATGTTATAAAACAATTTCCATGTTTTCTCCTCGTGTCTTTTTCTGTGTATCCGTACTGCTCTATATGTTCATGTTATTACATTTATTTATTATTGACTCTCTAATACATCGGTTCGTATGCCAAATGATGGAAGGAAATGGTTTTTGAAACACAGAATCGCTCAAAATGGTAGCCCATTTTCGAGTCAAAAGTGCTATGGTGCATTGTTGTTAGATAAAGTCTTATTTTATTGATCTTTTTATTGCTGGCTGGAAACATTTTCTTTTCATTCTCCTTTGTAATTTGCCTGTGCTGCTAATAAATACGTCTTTTGGATCCATTGTGGTTCGGGCTTTACTAAGAAACATTTTAAAAGAGCTTCTCAGGAAAAATGCTGTGCGTTAATAGTTTTATAACTGGCTGTACTTTTTGAGCGGACAAGTGCAATGTTACCAGTTTTTAGCAGCGTGGTTTTCCATAATTTGGAGAGTGGTCGTGGGAAACCTCTGCACTTTTAACACGGAAGTGTGGCTGTTTACATATTTCTCTTTTTGGCACTTTTACATCTTCAGTTGAATTTAGATTTACGGAGAGGACCTCTTTGAGTACATCAGCTTGCCTTGTTGTTCATATACTCAAACACCAATTCTTACCTGTTATTTTAAAATCAATTAGCCTTTCTTCAATTGGCGTTTATATACATTTATAATAGTTGGTTTGTTTATGTACTATTTATTAATATTATGTCTGGTGTTAACTAAGATAATATGATTTTACTAAAATGATATGCATAATAATGTAATTACTCATAGGTGTTTTCATCTAGTTCTACGGCATGGTCCACTAGTTTGGTACTGTGTCATTCACATTCTTCTTCTACCCAATACAGCATACAGCATGGGCCAATGGTCCTCACATTGGCTAACTTCACTGTAAGTAAAGCATTCTTTCATTTCACAATGTGAACACATTCACATGTAAAGTAGTTCCCTTAAGTGGCAAGGACTCTTGTGGCAATAGTTACATTTTCCTTTTTGCTTTTTTTTAGGTCTCGGCTAAACTGGGCATGCGCTGTTTCTTAGAGACACATTGGGGCCGATTCCGATCTCGGTCGGAGGCGTACCCAACACCATTCGGTCGGGAAAAAAGCCATGCGAAAGCCTGTTTCCCGACCGATCCGTACAGCACACCGAACGAGTAAGTACGATGCGCACAACAGCAAAGAATCCGGCCGAAGCGTACTCACCCAAACCAGGTCCTGTTCCCCGACCGAGGCGAATCCGGAAACGCCGAATCGAGTCGCACGGAAGGAAAAATGCAGCCCCGTCCGGCCGGACAAGTACGATGCGCTTTCCGTACGCGCCGAACCCGTCGCTACGCACGGCACGTCAAAGCATCCGGGAGAGGCGCACATAAGCTCCGATTCGCGCCACAACACGATCCACGGCTCCGAGACGAACACGGCAGCGACGAGGACGACGCGAAGCGACGAGGACGAGGCGAAGCGACGAGGACGACGCAAAGCAACGAGAAGGACGAACGACTCTAACCAACCATGAATCCCTTCGTCCCGATCATACCAATATTCTACATTTACTACCGGAACAGGCACGGACGCGTACGGCGCAGAAGGTAAGCCAGACACCAACCACGAAACACATACAACACGTACATGACACATCACACACACACAGAGGGATGCAGAATATACTTACACCAGCAACAGCAGCACCATAGGGGCGGGATGCCCATCACCAATGCCACATATGCACACAGGGGCCTGAATGCGCACCACCACCCTCACCCAGGGGGGGCAGGATGCCTACCACTACTACCACCCTTAGCCAGGGGGGGCAGGATGCCTACCACTACTACCACCCTCACCCAGGGGGGGCAGGATGCCTACCACTACTACTGCCTACCACTACTACCACCCTCACCCAGGGGGGGCAGGATGCCTACCACTACTACCACCCTTAGCCAGGGGGGGCAGGATGCCTACCACTACTACCACCCTCACCCAGGGGGGCAGGATGCCTACCACTACTACCACCCTTAGCCAGGGGGGCAGGATGCCTACCACCACTACCACCCTCACCCAGGGGGGCAGGATGCCTACCACTACTACCACCCTCACCCAGGGGGGCTGGATGCCTACCACCACCCTTAGCCAGGGGGGGCAGGATGCCTACCACCACTACCACCCTCACCCAGGGGGGGCTGGATGCCTACCACCACTACCACCCTCACCCAGGGTGGGCTGGATGCCTACCACTACTACCACCCTCACCCAGGGGGGCAGGATGCCTACCACTACTACCACCCTCACCCAGGGGGGCAGGATGCCTACCACTACTACCACCCTCACCCAGGGGGGCAGGATGCCTACCACTACTACCACCCTTAGCCAGGGGGGCAGGATGCCTACCACCACTACCACCCTCACCCAGGGGGGCAGGATGCCTACCACTACTACCACCCTTAGCCAGGGGGGCAGGATGCCTACCACTACTACCACCCTCACCCAGGGGGGCAGGATGCCTACCACTACTACCACCCTTAGCCAGGGGGGCAGGATGCCTACCACTACTAGCACCCTCAGCCAGGGGGGCAGGATGCCTACCACTACTACCACCCTCACCCAGGGGGGCAGGATGCCTACCACTACTACCACCCTCAGCCAGGGGGGCAGGATGCCTACCACTACTACCACCCTTAGCCAGGGGGGCAGGATGCCTACCACTACTACCACCCTTAGCCAGGGGGGCAGGATGCCTACCACTACTACCACCCTCACCCAGGGGGGCAGGATGCCTACCACTACTACCACCCTCACCCAGGGGGCAGGATGCCTACCACTACTACCACCCTTAGCCAGGGGGGCAGGATGCCTACCACTACTACCACCCTCACCCAGGGGGGCAGGATGCCTACCACTACTACCACCCTTAGCCAGGGGGGCAGGATGCCTACCACTACTACCACCCTCACCCAGGGGGGCAGGATGCCTATCACTACTACCACCCTTAGCCAGGGGGGCAGGATGCCTACCACTACTACCACCCTTAGCCAGGGGGGCAGGATGCCTACCACTACTACCACCCTCAGCCAGGGGGGCAGGATGCCTACCACCACTACCACCCTCACCCAGGGGGGCAGGATGCCTACCACTACTACCACCCTCACCCAGGGGGGCTGGATGCCTACCACCACCCTTAGCCAGGGGGGCAGGATGCCTACCACCACTACCACCCTCGCCCAGGGGGGCTGGATGCCTACCACTACTACCACCCTCACCCAGGGGGGCAGGATGCCTACCACTACTACCACCCTCAGCCAGGGGGGCAGGATGCCTACCACTACTACCACCCTCACCCAGGGGGGCAGGATGCCTACCACTACTACCACCCTCAGCCAGGGGGGCAGGATGCCTACCACCACTACCACCCTCACCCAGGGGGGCAGGATGCCTACCACTACTACCACCCTTAGCCAGGGGGGCAGGATGCCTACCACCACTACCACCCTCACCCAGGGGGGGCAGGATGCCTACCACTACTACCACCCTTAGCCAGGGGGGGCAGGATGCCTACCACTACTACCACCCTCACCCAGGGGGCGCAGGATGCCTACCACTACTACCACCCTCAGCCAGGGGGGCAGGATGCCTACCACTACTACCACCCTTAGCCAGGGGGGCAGGATGCCTACCACCACTACCACCCTCACCCAGGGGGGCAGGATGCCTACCACTACTACCACCCTCACCCAGGGGGGCAGGATGCCTACCACCACTACCACCCTCACCCAGGGGGGCAGGATGCCAACCACTACTACCACCCTTAGCCAGGGGGGCAGGATGCCTACCACTACTACCACCCTCACCCAGGGTGGGCTGGATGCCTACCACTACTACCACCCTTAGCCAGGGGGGCAGGATGCCTACCACCACTACCACCCCCACCCATAGGATGGACAATGCATGACACAACCAGCACACCACAACCTAGGGAATGCAAGAAGAAGACATCCCCCCAACACCATGAGAAGCGTGTGTAGACTGTGTCAAATGCCTACAACACCGAACATGACTTTGAACATACAATATGACCCCCTAGCACATGTGCCACACAAATATGTGTGTGGCACCCACAATGCAAGCAGGCCATGACCATTGTGGCAATGTGGTCCAAACCCCCATCATCACAGTGACCAAAATGTAAGTGTGGGGTCCATAGCTGAAGCACACTTTAAACAATGTGGCAATGGGGTCCAAACCCCCATCATCACAGTGACCAAAAGGTAAGTGTGGGGTCCATAGCTGCAGCACACTTTGAACATTGTGGCAATGGGGTCCAAACCCCCATCATCACAGTGACCAAAAGGTAAGTGTGGGGTCCATAGCTGCAGCACATTTTGAACATTGTGGCAATGGGGTCCAAACCCCCATCATCACAGTGACCAAAAGGTAAGTGTGGGGTCCATAGCTGCAGCACATTTTGAACATTGTGGCAATGGGGTCCAAACCCCCATCATCACAGTGACCAAAAGGTAAGTGTGGGGTCCATAGCTGCAGCACATTTTGAACATTGTGGCAATGGGGTCCAAACCCCCATCATCACAGTGACCAAAAGGTAAGTGTGGGGTCCATAGCTGCAGCACATTTTGAACATTGTGGCAATGGGGTCCAAACCCCCATCATCACAGTGACCAAAAGGTAAGTGTGGGGTCCATAGCTGCAGCACATTTTGAACATTGTGGCAATGGGGTCCAAACCCCCATCATCACAGTGACCAAAAGGTAAGTGTTGACAAAGTAAGAGGTGCAACTGCCAAACTGCATGGATGATTCCTGGTCACAGAACAACAAACACATCAGTGGCAAAGTAGTGTATGTGTCCCATTGCAACATAAATTGGGGGAGCCAAATCCTGCAGTGCAAATAAGACATAACTTTGGCCATGTGCAGACAAACAACACCCATGGGGGCTGACACCGTCAACAATCATCAATGACACAATGACAGAAGTGACCATCCGAATGCAGACCCACATATTTGCACCAATGGGCACACACATGCAGATACCCTGTGGAGACTGCAGATGTGAGGTGAACAGATACCATACCATGGCAGCAATGGGACACACAAACCATGATCATTGTGCTGACCGATGACCTAGGAGTCCCAGGGACAGCAGGGGAAACCCACCAAACTACATACAGCCAATGGCACACCCAAGATATGCCAATGCAGTGGTGCAGATGCACAAACACAAACAGGCAGACCCACCCTGCACATCATACACAACAGGTGAGGGTGGGGGTGCCAGTGTCCCCAGGCAACCACACAACACATGAGGAGACATGAATACCAATCATACAGATGTGCATACAGTGCCACACAAAGGTAACTCATGGATCCAAATTCCCTATGTGGGCAAGCAGGCATTGTCAGATGAGAGGGAGCACAAATCACACATGTCACAAAGGCACGTAGGGACAGCAACTGACACAGCAAGACACAGACACACCACAGCACCACCCCCAGGGCCCCCACAATGTGGTGACCCTGGGCTGCATTACAATCCCACTGTGATGACAAAGCTAAATGTGGTTCACACTGTGAACCACAGTCATGTGTACTGAGCAACTAACTACCATCACACCTACACAAGCACAAATCAAACAGCATGGCCAGTGAGCCAAGGCCAACATGGAGGCAGGGGCCTAGCCGGGCAACAACTCTCATCTGCACACACTCAACACCACACCCCTCGACCTCCAACAATGTGCAGCAGTGAAGCACACATGCACTGGTGACATTGCACATGCACCCATGACTATTCCAGGGTGGTGGGTGGGAACCAAGGTGCAGAAACACATCACACATGGACACTCAACAAGACTCCTGAATGTCTGACACACTGCACACTACGCCGTACATGGACATGACGGCAATACCACACCAACCAATGGGATCACAGCCACAGTCACACACCAATGAAGAAGCCAAGGTCACCCACAAAGAACACACATAGACAACAACCAACATTGCAGCCCGGAACCTGAGGAGTGCCAGCAGTCACACACACAACGTGTCACAATCACTGAAAGATAACACAAACTGGAAATCACATGACAGGGGCAAACAACAAGTGCCAAGGGGAAACCTGACTGTGACCCAGCTGCGTCTGCACACAAACTCAGCCCTGACAGCAAGCACACCTATGGGTGACACCCTGATGAGCAGTAATGTGCCATGCACCCACATCACAGAGAACCCAGGGAGAAGGCTTTGGGGGAACATAGCTCAACTCAGCTAGCATCACAAACAGGTACAACACTAGGGATCACAGCATGCACAGCTAAACGGAAGTGAACACACAGACATGCACATACAACACACACCTTGGGCGCAGGCAATGTCACAGGAGTACACACTGCCATGAGGGGACTCCACTCCTGTGTGAGGAAAGCTGTGCCATATGTTGCCTCAGTAGGGCCCCACCATGTCAGCTGAGCACTTGGTCACACAATCAACAATTAGCACCAAATGAGGGCTCCCGTCACATCAGCCTGGTCATGGAAGTGCCAACGGAATCATCAGCACAGATCCAACACACTTGTATAGCAATGTTGCACTGACAACACAGATGAGTCCTTCCCCATTGATGCCCAAACCTGCATGTCCAGTGGAGATGGCCACACGGTCAGGGAAGTAGACGAATAGAACAATGGCAGGCACAACAGATGTGCAGGGGTGGAAGCCACAGATGTGAAATTGCCAATCTAAGTAGGAAATCCCATTGCCAAATACTGAACACATGACACCCTCAGATGCTGCTATGGATGACATGGATACACCACAGGATAGGACACATTCCACCTGGACCACATGGGTTCCTGCACAGTAACACTTCATTATCATGAGACCAAATATCACCATCACTGCAGCAAGGGCATGGTTAGCATCATCAACATCATGTACATCAGAAGCAAAAGCACTAGAGAACAGAAAGTTGCTTTATTCAGCATATGTGGCATTAAAAGTAGAAGTCCGGTAGAACATAAACAAAGGCCAATGGCCAGTCCATCAACAAAGTCACAAGTGGGTGACAGTGGCAGATGCCACCCTACACATGCCTGCACAAAACCAGGGACAATCCACTAGGAGGGGCAACCGGGGGGTAGGCCAGGCACCGCAGGGACAGGATCAGGGCTCACCAGGAGGAAGCAGGGAAGGGGTGGTGGGTGCTGGAGAGCCACTGACAACTGCAGTGGAGGTGTCTGACATGGTGTGTGCCGGCACAACTGTGGGGCATGGCTCAGATGTTGTGGGTGCCGGCACGACTGCAGTGGACCCTGCAGATGGAGTGGACAGGTCCGCCACTGCAGTGCCCAAGTCAGACAGGGTGGTAGTGGACTCCACTGCAGTGCCTACCACCATGGGAGGAGAATGGGGAACAGGCAAGGTGGGCTGGACAGAGGGGGAGGACACCCTCACCACATCAGTGGCACAGACAAGCGCAGCGGGGGTGTTGTTCCGGGAGAGCAAGTGGCAGGGGGAGAAGGCCGGAGCCTCTTGGGGATGGTATATCTGTGGGTGGGGGAACCTGGGGCAGGGTGTGGTGGGGGCACCTGTGGAGTGGGGGCCTGAGAGATGGAGGAAGGAGACCTGGTGCTTGAGCTGCAGGGCGGCGGCGGGGTCTTGCTCTTAGCACTCCGGGGGACTTGCGGGTGGGGGCCTCAGTCTGTCTGCGCCTGGGGGAGGGTGTCCGGGGGCGAGGGGCACTCTGCTCCATGTGGGGGGCTTCCTCTTCCCCCTGGATGCTGGGGCAGCTGGATCGGAGGGGAAGAGGCCGAGGTCACTGAGGAAGAGGCGCTGGGTCTTTGGGGTTGCAGGTGAGGCAAGGGAGGGTGCTTTGGAGGGAGAGGCAACTGAGGACTGCGCAGTGCCCGTGGATGCGTGTGTGTGTACCAGGGCCCCATCCCCTGTGAGTCTGGTTTCAGTCCCCTGACTGTGCGTGTGTGTGCGTTTAGTTTGTGGCGTGTGTGTCTGTGTGCTGGACGTGTGTGTGCTGGTGTGTGCCTGTGCCGGTGTGTGTGTGCTTGGGACGGGTAAGGTGCTGGGGAGTGTGGATGGAGCAGAGGCAGGAGGGGTGAGGGACTATCTGAGGAGGGACACTACTGCCGTCAGGGAGGAGTCCATGGACCTGTTGCCCCTCTGTAGGTCAGACATGCCCGATGAGATGCCCTCCATGAACGACACCAGCTGAGTCAACAGTGCGGTGTGCGCATGGAGGACACTCAGCATGGCTGTCTGCCCTACATGGAGCTGGCGAAGGAGGTACACAGACTCCTCACTCAGGGCAGCAGGGGACACAGGGGCAGGGGGTGCGGTGCCTGGGCCAAAGGAGACACGCTCCCGAACATGGGAGCCTCCACGGACCTGGGGAATGGGAGCCGATGGGAGGGCGGTGGTGGTGCTGGTGGTGGCGGGGACAGCAACACTAGCTGGGGTGTGGTGGCTGCTGACACCCGCCTCCACAAGGGAGTCATCCTCCGAGTTGCTCTGGTCCTCAGCTGAGGTGGATGGTGCTGAGGACTCCTCGGTGTGGCTCCCCTCGCCCTCCGTGCCACTGGGTCCCTCCGACCACTCCTCGGCTGCTGACCCAGTCTGGCTCTCTGGCTCCTCCTGGTCCGTGGAGCTGTCCCCTTCCGTGGCCGTGGATGTATCTGCAAACAATGGGGAAACAGACAGACATCAGTCACCTGCACCAAACGCACACACCACTGTGAGCACAGCACATTACAGAGCAAGCCCTGGCATCATTAGTTGTACATTGCTAAAAGTGCCCTAACTGAACAGGAGAAGCCAATTGTCAGTCTGATGCCAAGCATGGCACTCACATCCCACATGGCCTTGCACCCATCTGTCTGGTGTCTGTTGGATTGCAACACCCCAGTGTGGACACATGCACCAAGTACACAGTAGTTGGACAGTGCAGAGGACACGGTGTGGCATGTGGACATGCACAAATCACAGCTCTTGCCACTGAGTCAGTACAGGTTTCCAGATGAAAGGGATGCCCAGAGTCAAATAGGAAATGCATGTGATGCATACCAGCGACAGACACCATGATGCACCCATGTCCTGATAGCCAGCGCCACTATGGTGTGCATGTAGCACATGTCACTCCCCTGCAGGATCACCAATAAGTTGACACATACCATGGCAGAGGCATGACTGCTAAGTCATACATCACTGTCTCAGTGATGTATGACTTGGCAGCCAGACAACAACACTATGCACTGTGTCACAATAGTAGGTCATGGGGAATGCAAGTCCTGGAGCTGCACAAGTGCACATGTACATCCCCCACACAACACATCATCTTAACCCTCATCTGTCCAGGTCACACCTATTGGACATATGGGAGACCTGTGACACTACCCTCTGAACCTGAGCCCCTCACAATTTGCTGTGAATGGGGAACAGCTGCCTGAACTTCACATTCGCATACCCCAGTCTGCACGGGCAGCTGATCAAACACCTATGTGACACACAAGTATCGTCTCCTATGGTCACATCTCCAGGGGCATGCTGAGCCCCTACCAAGAAACACCCCAGCAGTCCTGGCAACTAATCCACAGCACACTGACACAGAGGCAGACACCTGAGGGGTCAAATCACTGTGCACAATGTGTCAGCTGATACACGGGAGTGGGAGTACAGAGTGCATTGCATGGCCTGGAGTAGGCATGACTGTCCTGCTCCACATGAATGAGGGATGTGCCCTGGACAGTGGATAGCTGGCTATGTATGTGTGACACACGTAATCTGCACACTCCTGGGGCCCAAACATTGTTCCCACCCGCTGCATGGGCGTGTGCCACATACCCCAGGCACATGTGGTGGCTCAGCTCAGCAAGTGGACCGCATATCAAAGCAACACGCAGATCACATGTCCAAACACAGGCGTTGTGTGAACAATGGACCCACCCATGATGCCCACAACAGAGTTAGGGAAACAGATGCTGTCCCCCACCTTTAGTGAAGCAAACTGCAAGGACACAGTCCCAAGTGACACAATTCCCTGAATGTAAGGGCCACACCTGGGTATCAGATGAGCAGTGGGCAGTGCACAATAGAGGGACATGGCTCCTGGACAACATGACTGCTGCACTGTGGCAGTTGAACCAGGCCAGAGGAGGGCACAAAGCATGTAATACAGAGTTCACAGTGCAGTCTTTGACTCACCCCCTCCTTGCTGCTGTCTGGCCTTCAGCTGCCCATCCAGGTCTGGAAACACCACCGCCAGGATCTGGAGCATGTGGGGGGTCAGGGTCCGTGTTCCGCCCCTCCTGCGAGGAGGCGACAGCTTCAGCTGGACCCGTGCAATCCTCCGGGTCCAGCCCCGAAGGTCCTGCCACCTCTTCTGGCAGTTGCGGATCCGGCGCTTGTAGACCCCCACGGACCGGACAGCCCGGACGATGTCCTTCCAGATTTCCTGCTTCCGATGGGCATTAACCTGTCAGGATGACAAAGTGAAAAGGCCATTACCACACATGCAACATATCCGTGCATGACACAGTTGTATATACATGTCTCAATCACAGGGGCACATGATGTACACAGGCAGTGCAAAGCTGACCATGGACAGTTTGCCAGACGTCACTACATGGTATCATTGCATGGGAAGTAAAACCATGTTCAAATGCACTGTCACTGCACCATACCTGTCCAGTGCAAGTCACTACACACTATGGGGGGTGACAACTACTCAGTGAGCCTGCTAGCCAGTGGCGTGCAGACTCTCAGCCTTGCTAGTCACACAAAATGCACATTCAGAAAGGCAGTGCACAGAACACTCACCTGCTCCCCTGGTGTCCCATACAACTTGCTGTACTGTGGAAGTATGCTGTCCAGCAGGGCCTGGTTCTCTTCAAGGCTGAAGGCTGGGGCTCTCTCCACAGTACGTGCCATTGCAGGGTCCAGAGGGGCAGAGACAGCAGCAGTGCAGTGGCAGATGTCATCCTGGAGCATGTAGTGCAGGCAAGTGAGCTCTCAGGGGAACAGCCAGCAATATAAATGTGCTGGAGAGGCAGATACTGTCCCTTGTGTCCAAAGTGATAGGTCCAAGTCGTTTGCATCTTCTGAATCTGGCCAATCCATGGAATAGCAGCACCAAAACACGCCCACAGCATCCTTCAAATCTTCAACTTCATGACATACATGATTTTGCAACATTGTTGTGGGTGACCAACTGAATTTACAGCAACCGACTCGCTTGAAATTCGAAAACGCGTCCGTTGCCAGGCAAGCCCATTGTCAATGGGTGCGCACCGATCGGTCCATTGCGGTACAACGCGCACAGGGGTACAACGTGTACCCGCACACATTGAATGCAATGGGCCGGCCGGAGGCACCGATCGGTCCATTGCAGTACAACGCGCACAGGGGTACAACGCGTACCCGCACACATTGAATGCAATGGGCCGGCCGGAGGCACCGATCGGTCCATTGCAGTTCAACGCGCACAGGGGTACAACGCGTACCCGCACACATTGAATGCAATGGGCCGGCCGGAGGCACCGATCGGTCCATTGCAGTTCAATGCGCACAGGGGTACAACGCGTACCCGCACACATTGAATGCAATGGGCCGGCCGGAGGCACCGATCGGTCCATTGCAGTACAACGCGCACAGGGGTACAACGCGTGCACCGCACACATTGAATGCAATGGGCCGGCCGGAGGCACCGATCGGTCCATTGCAGTTCAACGCGCACAGGGGTACAACGCGTACCCGCACACATTGAATGCAATGGGCCGGCCGGAGGCACTGATCGGTCCATTGCAGTACAACGCGCACAGGGGTACAACGCGTACCCGCACACATTGAATGCAATGGGCCGGCCGGGGGCACCGATCGGTCCATTGCTGTTCAACGCATCACTGTACATGTGACTGTCATATGTCAGCATGCCTGTCTCAGATGGACATATGCCAGCCACAGATAGCTCCCAGGGAGTGAGGGGCACACCTACATCACGACAGCCTGTCCAAACTTAATCATAAGACATGTAAGGCTGCATTTCCTATTGTGTGTATGTTGGTGTACATGTTGTCCTGTGGGTGTCACCTGTGGGCAGCCACCCCCAGGCTGTGCACGTGTTCATGGGGACAGGATCCTGGGTGTTACGTGTACATGACCACTGTGATGTGCAACTGTTCATATCTGTGCATGTGCCATGGTCACATTTCACAGTGGTGTATGTGTATGTCATGTCACATACCCCGTGAGTCCCATGTGGGACGGTATGTTTGAGCCAGGGTGTCCCAGTGGCACAATAGTGATGGTCCTCCACAGTCTTTGTGCATGTAGTGTTTACAATGTCTCTGATTTCATGTGCACAATGGGAGACAGTCTCCACATCCACGTTGTGTGTGCATGGACTCTGATGTTGTGCGTGTGTGTCACAGACGTCCATGTCTGTCCTGCCGTGGCAAGTGGGGCCACTACCTGTGGGGGTCATGGTTGTTTTGCTGTGGTGTATACATGATACTCCATGTAATGCCAGTGTCCATGTGGCATTACAGGGTCCCTGTGAATGTACCTGTCGTTGAGCTGTGGTGCCTGGGGCACATCTGTCCTCACATGTCACTGTGGGGAGTTATTGTGACCCGGCAGCAGGAGATGGGAACTGTGACACGGCCTCATGATATCCCATGGGCCAACCTGGGACTAATTGATGCCACCTGTTGGACCGTGTTGACAGATGTTGGCCAGGTATGTACCATACATGTCCTTACGGAACTGCACACTTCATGTAGTTGTGCCTCATAATGATGTATGTTGGGATATTGAGTGTGTTCAATGCCGCATATGTGGGGTGACTGACAATCTTGCTTACTTCTCCTCTGCACTGCAGGGCTCCTGCTGTCCATCGACCATTCCCAGACCTGGCAACGATGGTGGAACGGGACAGCATCCGACGGTACTGCTTCACCAGGCAGCTGATTGAGGATTTGGCAGTGCAGTTGTCCCCACATTTGCAGCCTGGCTGGCCGTATCCTACAGCGCTGACCCCCAAGGTGAAGGTGATGGCAGCCCTACACTTCTTTGCCACTGGTACCTTCCAACATACTGTGGCGACTGCTGGTGGGATGTCACAGACCATGTTGAGCCGTGTGCTCCGCGATGTTTTGGCGGCAATGTTGCTCTTTCTGAACCAGTACATCTATTTCCCTAGACTGCGACGACTCACTGACGTGAAGAGTGACTTTTATGTCCTGGGGAGGATGCCGCATGTCATTGGCTCCATTGATGGGACACATGTGGCTTTGGTACCACCACAGGCCCAGGAGCAGGCCTACAGGAACCGCAAGCACTACCACTCGGTCAATGCACTGGTGGTGTGTCTTGCAGACATGACCATCACACACGTGTGTGCCCGTTTCCCTGGTTCAGCACACAATGCCTTTGTGATGAGGAGTAGTCGCATCCCCAGGATGATGGCACAGATGCAGAACCAGAGTGCCTGGCTTGTCGGTGTGTACTGACTTTGTGCCATTGTGTGTGATCTGATCTGTAGTATTCCGCCCACTTTTCCAAGTCAGCTAATGTGCACTTGTCTGTCCGTAGGTGACTCGGGATACCCCAACATGCCGTGGTTGCTGACACCCCTCAGGAACCCTGTGACACCAGCCCAGATGCGCTACAATGAGGCACATGGTCGGACCAGGAGAGTGATTGAGCGGACCTTTGGTCTCCTGAAGAGCCGCTTCCGCTGCCTGGACAAGACCGGAGGGTCCCTTCCATATCCCCTGCGAAAGTGTGCAAGATTATCATCGTCTGCTGCATGCTCCACAACTTGGCAGTGTGGAAGGAGTTGCCTCTCATCCAGGATGACAATGACCAACATCCGCCACCTGTGGAGGATCCTGGCCTGGACCACGATGCCAGTGACGATGATGATGATGATGTTGATGGTGATGTCCGCACACAGCTCATCACCAACTTCTTTAGCTGAATGTGAGTATCCTGAGGTGTCATGTCAATGATGTGAGTTGGCATGATGTGTGGGTGGTGCTCTGGTGCTGTTGGAGTGTGTCCATGGGCTACTTGACTGGATGTGTGTTACTGCTGTACTCCCCAACAGTGTTGACATGCTAACTTGGTTCTGGGTGGGTATCTTGTAACATGTATTGTGCATGAGTTTTGCTGTTCTGTCCTGTACTCCATTGCTTTTGACTGTGTGTCATTTCTGTCCTTCACAGGGTACTTTCAGATTCGTTTGGTCAACTGTGTCCACCGACGACGTGATTGCACATCCAGGCTGGTAGCTGTTGTGTCCCTACAGGTGATGTGCGCCACACCCATGGACTTCCTTCCGTCTACAGTTGTTGACTGTGTGCCCGCTGCCAGGTGGGATTACCTTGCATCTGTAGTGGTTACGGCATGTTGCAACTGTGTAATAAACCTGTGCTTCACTTTGTGATGTGCGTTGTCTGTGGTCACACATTTGACTGCCATTTGCTTACTGCACCTGTGGGCTACTTGCCTACAACTGGGAATGGGTGTGGTGTCTGTGCATTGCACCGTCTTCCCTGGCAACATCAGTGTAGGCAATGAGTCAGATGGCCTAGGTGTGTATGTGTTGTGTAGCCCTGGTGGTGTGTCTCCCTCATGTGTGTCACGTTGCCTGTACTCACATGCCTGTATTGTCCTTGCTGTTGCAGTTCGCATACACAGTGTAATTTTGCAGTTCATCATCCCCATAACAGCACCCACGTTGGAATCACGACAGAGGCAAGTATGGTGTATTAGTGTGTTTATTGTGATACATTTGTGTTAATAGTGCATAGGATGGGTAGTGCTGTACATAAATCTTGCAATCCCAAGTTCCTAGGTGAATTGAAAGTCCTGGTAGAAGGGTCCCCAGTATCGGGGCCACAGTTGTCTGACACATTGGTCCAACTTGTACTCCCCATGCAATGTGTGGGAGTAGTGTTGCCGTCAACAGGGTGAACAGTCTGTGCACAAAGGCGAACATCCAGAACAGGTTCAGGCTTCCTGGGAGTTGCGCTTGGCCATCGGCCTCTCACTTTTCCCTCCTCGGACAACCCCTCTTCTTGGGGGGCCCCTCAAGTACAGGCTGCTGCGGTGCAGGGGACTCTCCGCCAGAGTCCTCCTCCCTCCCTGTGGCAGTTGCAGTTTGTTCGGCACCAGATGTTGTTGGCACACAGGGAGGTGTGGACTGGTTGCTGTTCATCTGGCGGAGGCATTGTAAAATGTCCCTGTGCACCGCCGTCATCTCATGCAGTGCATCCCACTTGGACTCCACGCGGGACATGTGTGAGTCCACACGGGACATGTGTGACTCCACGTGGGACATGTGGGAGTCCAAGCGGGCATGATGGGCAGCCTGCTGCTGTTTCATGTCTCTGAGGAGCCCCACTACCTGGCTGAGCTCTCCGGTGCTGGACTGGTACGCATCAGCTATGCGTACCAGTTGTGGGTCATCATGCACACCAGCAACGTCTGCAAGCAGCGACCTCTGTCTCCCACCCCTCCCACCACCCCTGCTGACATGTGCAGTGTGTGCAGTGGCACGCACAGATAACCCTGGTCCACCTTGGGGGTTGGTGGTGGTGGTGGTGTCCATGGCCCCAGGTTGGTCCAGGGTCCCTGTGCTGGTGTTGCTCCTTGTTCTGTCCATGTCGGCAGGGATGGTATTCGTGGTGACAGTCGTTGGAGGGGTGGGTGCAGGGGGTGCAGCTGGTGGTCCTGCTGGTGCTGCAGCTGGTGGTCCTGCTGGTGCTGCATGTTGACTTGCACCGGATGTGCCAGGTTGTTCTTCATCGTCCGAGGAGGACAGAGGCTGTACGACGCCAGTGAGCTCGGCATCCTCTTGAGCCTGGGACTGGGACTCCTCAGCGTCTGCTGCTGTGTCCCCATCATCACCTGTTTTTGGGAGACACAAACAATGTATGTTATGTTTCTGCAGGCATCAATGGTTGACACACATGACAGTTGTGACTGTGCCTCTGGGTGCGGGCCTGTACATTGCATTGTCCTAAGTCGTCACAGTCAGGGGTTGATATTGGTGTGGCACATTGTCCTGCATTATTTGGGCATTTCTATGTATTTTCTGGGGTGTGAACATGGTCTGCATTGGTTGTGTTTGGTTGACAGCCGGCCCTCCTTCCCACCCACCCAGCCAGTCAGTTATCCCACCATGGAACGTGCTTGCGTTGCAGGGAGTGTAAGTTGTCTCTCAGGATGTCACTCAGTGGTGTCCTGCTGTTTGTTGGTGCACATTTGCCAGCAGGGCCTTGTGCTCCCCACAGCAGTAGCCAGTGTCAGCCATCTTGTGAGTCCTTCTCCACTTCCTGTGATGTGAGCATGGTTCAGGGTGGTGTTGATGGGACAGTTGTGGGGGTGACCAATATCAGTGACTACGACTCCCATCATGCTATTGCCTCCACCCCCTTCCCAGCATGCCCATGCTTCCTTCCTTTTGACTCTGCCTCCCTGTGGGGTGGGCTGGCTGTGCTGACAGGATGGCTGGGAGTGTTGTCCTGGCAGTTGTTTGGCTAGAGGTCCCAAGAGTGTCCCTGTGCTTCACACAACATAACCCAGGGTGGTGGTTCTTTGTGGGATCTTGTGTTAGGATGGGGGGCATTGCATTCTACCAGGTGGGTTCTGTGGAGTTTGTGTTGGGGGTGTGTGAGGGGAGGTGCTTGTGACTATGGTCAGTGCTGCAAGTCACCCTTCCCACCCAGCTAGCCAGATATCCCATCATGGAACGTGCTTGCATTGCAGGGAGTGTAAGTTGTCTCTCAGGATGTCAGTCAGTGGTGTCCTGCTGTTTGTTGGTGCACAGTTGCCAGCAGGGCCTTGTGCTCCCCACAGCAGTAGCCAGTGTCAGCCATCTTGTGAGTCCTTCTCCACTCCCTGTGATGTGAGCATGGTTCAGGGTGGTGTTGATGGGACAGTTGTGGGGGTGAGCTATGTCTGTGACTACGACTCCCATCATGCCATTGCCTCCACCCCACTTCCCAGCATTCCCATACTTACTTGCTTTTGTGTGGAGTTCAGTGTGTGTGGGTGTGAGAGCAATGGCAAGATGGCTGACAGTGGTGTCCTGCTGTTGGTTGGTGTGCAGTACCCAGCATGCCCTTGTGCTCCCCACGACACAGCAACAGTGTCAGACATCTTTGATGGGCCTTTCCACTCTCTGTGGGATGTGCATGCGTGAGTGTGAGCTTGCTGGGCCATGTGGTGGGGGATGTAGAGCTGTGACTACGACTCCCATCATGCTATTGCCTCCTCCCCCTTCCCAGCATGCCCATGCTTCCTTCCTTTTGACTCTGCTTCCCTGTGGGGTGGGCTGGCTGTGCTGACAGGATGGCTGGGAGTGTTGTCCTGGCAGTTGTTTGGCTAGAGGTCCCAAGAGTGTCCCTGTGCTTCACACAACATAACCCAGGGTGGTGGTTCTTTGTGGGATCTTGTGTTAGGATGGGGGGCATTGCATTCTACCAGGTGGGTTCTGTGGAGTTTGTGTTGGGGGATGTGTGAGGGGAGGTGCTTGTGACTATGGTCAGTGCTGCAAGTCACCCTTCCCACCCAGCTAGCCAGATATCCCACCATGGAACGTGCTTGCATTGCAGGGAGTGTAAGTTGTCTCTCAGGATGTCAGTCAGTGGTGTCCTGCTGTTTGTTGGTGCACAGTTGCCAGCAGGGCCTTGTGCTCCCCACAGCAGTAGCCAGTGTCAGCCATCTTGTGAGTCCTTCTCCACTCCCTGTGATGTGAGCATGGTTCAGGGTGGTGTTGATGGGACAGTTGTGGGGGTGAGCTATGTCTGTGACTACGACTCCCATCATGCCATTGCCTCCACCCCACTTCCCAGCATTCCCATACTTACTTGCTTTTGTGTGGAGTTCAGTGTGTGTGGGTGTGAGAGCAATGGCAAGATGGCTGACAGTGGTGTCCTGCTGTTAGTTGGTGTGCAGTACCCAGCATGCCCTTGTGCTCCCCACGACACAGCAACAGTGTCAGACATCTTTGATGGGCCTTTCCACTCTCTGTGGGATGTGCATGCGTGAGTGTGAGCTTGCTGGGCCATGTGGTGGGGGATGTAGAGCTGTGACTACGACTCCCATCATGCTATTGCCTCCTCCCCCCTTCCTAGCAGGCCCATGCTTCCTTCCTTTTGACTCTGCTTCACTGTGGGGTGGGCTGGCTGTGCTGACAGGATGGCTGGGAGTGTTGTCCTGGCAGTTGTTTGGCTAGAGGTCCCAAGAGTGTCCCTGTGCTTCACACAACATAACCCAGGGTGGTGGTTCTTTGTGGGATCTTGTGTTAGGATGGGGGGCATTGCATTCTACCAGGTGGGTTCTGTGGAGTTTGTGTTGGGGGGTGTGTGAGGGGAGGTGCTTGTGACTATGGTCAGTGCTGCAAGTCCCCCTTCCCACCCAGCTAGCCAGTTATCCCACCATGGAACGTGCTTGCATTGCAGGGAGTGTAAGTTGTCTCTCAGGATGTCAGTCAGTGGTGTCCTGCTGTTTGTTGGTGCACAGTTGCCAGCAGGGCCTTGTGCTCCCCACAGCAGTAGCCAGTGTCAGCCATCTTGTGAGTCCTTCTCCACTTCCTGTGATGTGAGCATGGTTCATGGTGGTGTTGATGGGACAGTTGGGGGGGGGCAATATGTGTGACTGCGACTCCCATGATGCTATTGGCTACACTGACTTGGCCAGCATACACAGAATTCCTTCCTTTGAGTGGTCTTCACTGTGTGTTGGTGTTGTTGTGGTGGCTACATGTCTGGATGTGTTTGTTAGTTCTATTTGTGCCACTGCCTAGCTGTAGTTGTAGTTGTGTTTGTACATGTGTTGGCACAGTTGGATGTGACTTTTTTGATGGCATGTGTTGTGTTTATCTGACTGACATACACATTTTGGGATGATTCTGTTCTGGTTGCTGTGTAATTGCTATGAGTGCATGGTTTGACTCTCCCCTTGACAGTGATGTGTGTGTTTTGTGGCAGTATATTGTGTACATTTGTTGTGTACTCACCAGGCTCTGGGATGTCCTCTAGTCCATATACGCTCACTGGCGGAAGGATGGCCCGCACCTTCTCCTCCCAGGGCCTGAGGTATATTGGCTTGGCAGGAGGGCCACTGCCGGTGTATTGGCTGTTGATGTAGTCTTTCTTCAGCATGTCCCGTACCCTCCTGCGCACGTCATACCACCTGTTCTGGATATCGGTCTTTGTGCGCCGACATGGTGATTGTGCGTTCACCCTGTTGATGATCCTCTCCCACATCTTGGTTTTCTGCGACATGGGGGTCTGTTGGACCAGTGTGCCAAACAGCTGTGGCTCCACCCTGAGGATCTCGTCTACCATGACTTCCAATTCACTATCTAGGAACTTGGGATTCTTCTTGGGGGGCATGGTGATGGGTGGTGATGGTGGGTGATGTGTGTGTTGGTGTGCAGGTGAGGGTGTGTGAGTGTGTGTTTTGCTGGGTGTATGTGAGGTAGGTATTTGTTGGTGTGCTGATGGTGTGTGGCTTGTGTGAGGGATGAGCTGTGGGTGTGTGGTTGCTTTCTCTTGGGTGCTGGCAGTGGAATGGCATTTGCAAAGGCTCATGGTTGTGATTTGTGTCCTTTATATAGGTGGAGTTGTGGGTGTGTCTTTGTTCTCTGTCCCCACCCCCCCCAGTATTTATTGGCTTGGTAATTGCTTGTTTGGCCTTTTTTTGGGTGATTTTTACTTTGTGCTGTTTGTGTATGTTGGAAACGTTCTTGTGACCGAGTCGGACCCTGCATTAGTCTCGTACGGTGTTCTCCGCTTCGTTCACGCTGTGTTTGTGCAGTTTTCTATGCTGCGTACGCGTCGGTCGCGGTGTTTTGTGTTGCTTCGGCTCGGTTTTGTATGCGTGTCGGTCGTACGGCTTGTCCTCCGTCCGACTCGCTCGTGGTTTTCGCGCCTTGCATCGTACTTTGCGGTTTGGAGTTCGCGTGTACGTTTCGGGTCGGATTTGTTCCGGGTGCGTGTCGGTCGGTTGGATTCGCGTGTTTTTCCGGCCGGATTGCTGTTTTCCGTGCGGCTCGGTCGGTCGACTTGGTTTAGGTACGTGTCGGTCGGATTTTTCGCGCTTTGCATCGTACTTGGCGTGTTGTGCGCCACGGGTACGTGTCGGTCGATATTATTTCCGGAACCGAGTCGGTCGGTGCTTTTTCCGGCCCGAATCGGAATCGACCCCCTTGTGTTTAATCTGTGGGCTTCAGCCCACTCACTGGCTTCCCATTTGCTCGATCATCATATTTTTTGTCACCACTCATCCCTGGCATGCACGTTCATGCCTCTTCTTGTGTTTAGACCTCCCTCCAGAGCACGGAAACATCCATCGCTCCTGTTTTTAAGACCATTTTAGGACCTACTTTTTTCTTTCTTTTTCAGCACTCTATACAGTGCTCATGCTTTTACCAACTCAGTCTCCTCCCTCCCTCCCACCCACCTCATGCTCTGTGATTGCCTCCTCCCCGTCACTGCTTTTACTTTCATTGCTGCTTTTCATTTTCCACACCTCCTCCCTTCCATCGCTGCTTGCTCCCTCGCACCTCCCAAAACTTGCTCCATCCACAAATCATCCCGTCACCCATCACTGCTTTTCCCTTCGTTGCTGCTTTCAATTTCCCCACCTCCTCCCCCATCTCTGCTTGCTCCCTTGCACCACCCGGTGCTTGCCCCGTCTACAAATCATCCCCTCACCCTACTCCGTTACTGCTTTAAACCTCCATTGTAGTATGTTTCGTTCTAGTGAGTGGTGGTGTTCTGCCTTTTAATGTCCTGTTACTGTACAGCTTATGTGCTGATTGGAGCATGTGTGCACGGCTGCTAGTACTTGGCACACTTGTAGTCTCTGGGGGGTTTTCTGCCCGTGTGGGTACTATGTGTGTGTGCATGTTTACACCATATGTGGTCGTTCGGCAATGGTGTTTGTAGCTGGAAAATCAGACCTCAAGTGAATCAGTTATGCGTCATCATAGGGCATATCAGAGCTTCTAAAGTAGCTGTGTCTTCCGCTGTAATTGCATAGCCTCATTTCTCCTGTTACAAATGATTGAACTGTTCGTGTCTCACCTTGTTGCCTCTCATTTCATAGGGTGGGTCTCTATTTCTTCACATTTCTCCCGTCTGGACACTTTCGTACTTTTTCCGCATTCACCGGTGAAGTGTTTTCATGCACCATTGTTGCTTAACTTGAATTCACTTCAAAGGAGCCAGGCTGAGTCTTGGTGTCATCAAGGTATGGTATGCCTGCCCCTCCATGTCCATGGCAAAAGTAGTCCTTTTAATGTGGTTGTCCATGCAATGTATTTCCTCATGTTCACTATTGTAAACCAGCCTACCACTGTGATTATTTCTGATTTTTTTTGTGCAATTTTATAAAACGGCAACACCACCTGAAGGTATTGGATCGCTTTACATTAGCACCCGTTAATTTACACAAGGACACACCCATTTTTTGCAGGCACGGCAAGATTATGTTTTTTTGCCCAAAATAAAGGATGTTAAGTCGATGCCAAAACTCAAACTAGGTTTACCAGCTCCATAGTCGACAGCTCTGTCCCTTGCGCCACATCCTCTCCCGAAAGGACGCAATATCATCTCCTTAGCCTAGGGTTCAGTTCCACATTTTGTGATTACGGATAAATCACTTAATCTCCCCATTTCTAAACACAACATGCATTAGTATAGCCAGTAGGTTTCGCCTGGGCGGAATCTTTTGTTTTTAGGTTTCGGCTAGACAGTGCATGCGCTGCTCGGCTAGACAGAGCATGTGCTGTCTCGAAGAGACGTGCTGTGTTCTATCTGTGGGCTTACAGACAACCCATCTCCTACCATTTGTAAACTTCAGCATCACTCTCATTTTCTGTGATGCCATTCATCATGGCATGCGGGCATCATGCCCTCTTCTTGTGTTTGGCTCTCCCATATCGCATGGACTGGATACATGTCTCCTTACAAGGCTCCCAGTTTGCGCAGATATTTTTTCTTTGTTTTCAAGCACTCCATAGGATTACTTATGTTTTCAGGCCATCTCCCTTGTACGCATACACACATACCAGTCAAATGCATGTGTGTGTACATAAACAAATGAATTTCTTAAAAAGTTGTTAAACCATGAACAGCACTTGTTTATTGTTGTTTTTGGACGATCCGATGGTATTGGAACGCTTTCTCGGTCTTGCCATAGCATGACCATGAGCCGATGACATTGGAGCACTGGGGTGGGGAGTCTACAACTAACATATGTCTCTTCCAGATACATCGTTACCGAAGGTAAGTAACTTGTTCTTCTAAACCCTTCCCTCTGACTCTTCCCCCCTCCACCTCCCCTTTACTCATCCTAAACCCCCTCCTACTGCTATGAACTCCCAAAAAAAAAAATACTTTCTAGACCCTTCCCTCTTCTATCCCTGCATGTGAGAAGTTGGCCTGGTATATGATGTCCACTAATTAAAGTGGGCACCTTGCACCAGTCCAAACAACCCTTATGGTGATTTAAGAGGTCAAAGATAACCTTAGAAAGCTATCCAAGTGGTTGCTGTGGAGAGCAGCCTTCAGGCTTAGTCTTGAAGGAATGTTAAGCAGCTTGTTTTACCAGGATGCAACCTTATTGTATTGCTTAAATGAAAGGAGAACCACACAGTAGTTATAAGAATATATATTTATTATCATAACACACCTTAAATACCTCACAGTATCTGCTACATGCAGATAAACACAAAGCACACAATACTGTAGCACAGAAACAATAGTAAGTAGCACTAATACACAGTGGGCTCCAGGGGGAGACCAAACCATATACTAAAATAGTGGTATAAGAACCACGAATCGAGTCAAGACAGTGTCTAGAGAGTGTAGAATCGCTGGGACCCCAAGAAACCACCCAAGGTGAGTAAGTAGGGACCCCACGGAGGACGGGTGCAGTGTGAGAACACAACTGCGTGCTACGTGCAATTCAATGGGAGTGTCGCGGTTGCAGTTTTACAGTTTAAGGACCCTTCCCAGTGGATTACGAGGAAACCCTTTGGAACATAGAAGGTTGGAGAGCCACCCCACCCGTGGATACTGAAGTACCAGAGTTACCTATCCCAGGGAAGCCGGGTGCATAGGGCTGAAGTGGCGTCGGAAACCGCCGTCGTTCTCAATGGGAGTCTTCAAAGAAATGTCACTGCTGGAAAGAAGAAAAGTGTCCGGTGGAACCTACAGGTGGATTCTTGATGGAAGGAACCTGAAAGCATAGGGGACAGAGTCTGGGTCACTCAGGAGTGAGCAGGGGCTCAGTAGACGAATGTGCACCAATGTCGGGTGCTTTAGGTGCGAAGAAGGAGACCTTGACTCTACAGCTGCAGGGACCAAGAGATGTCGAGGATGACCAGGAGCCGGATACAAGCTGTCCCACAAAGGATGTCGAGTGCTGAGGGGTTGGTGTCCGGCTGGAGCACCAACAAGCCTTGGCAGCGGCAACCCATGAAGAAGGTCAGAGAAGGTTACGTTCTGGCCCAGCAAGGACCAGGGGACTCACTAAAGGGGAGTCAGGGCAGGCCTGAGGCAACCAGGGGAGCCCCAGTAAAGCAGTGCTGTCCCTCAAATGGACCCACAGGCCGAAGGCACAGGAGTCGCGAGGGGACCTCTAGCAGTTTCACAAAGTAACAGCTTGCAGGGCACAGAGTGTGAGGAGGCCAAAGTCCTTTGTATAAAATATGCGCAGAGGTTGGGGCTATCGATAGCCCAATGCACTTAGTTGGGAAATGCCAACAAGCATATGCACTTGCAAAAGTATGTGGTGCACAGGGGTTCAGGTTATGCGGTCCCCACGAAGGATACTTGACTCAATCTTGGTGAAAGGGCAGGTCAACCTCATGGAACATAGGAACCCACCTTCTGTGTTGCCGGAGCCTTCAGAGTCCGCAGGAGCTCAGGATCAGCAGACTGGTCAGTTGCGTTACGGTGCCTGCAAACACAGGGGAGTGACTCCTTCACCCCAAGGGAGATACTTCAGTTGTCCTTGATGTTCCACAAGTCCTGCACAGAGCCTGTATGGTGCACGGGCACAGATGATGCTTTGGACGGAGATGAAATCGGGCCTAGTCGAAGTCCAGAGTGTCCAGACGGTCGAAGGTCAGTGGTTTCTTGTTCAGAATCTTGTCCACATCGAATCTAGGGTCCTACAGCCAGGTATAAACACAATCCTCAGCACACGTCTTTTAAGTAATATGCAATTATCCAATTTGTTTTAGTCAAGCATAAATGATACAGAGAAATTTTCGAGCTTGGTTTCTTTTCTTTATTCTCTTTGTTCTTGCATCAGCCAACACGTGTTTCGTCGCACAAAGGCATTTTGTCCCGCGACTTTCTCAAGGCTTACAAGAGTCCAAAATGTTCCTTTATCAGTGGTGATAATTCCATCCCACTGGAAAATCAAAATCTATGTTCCGATGTCCACGTCGCATTTAACCGTGAATCTTCGTCATGAGCCAAACCTAGAGCACTTAAGAAGGACGTGTAGATCCCCACATCAGCGCCGTGTTCTCGAATGCGAGAACACGGCGCTGATGTGGGGAGGGTTGGACAGATTCAGGGGACACTCCCAGGGGAGGGTCAGGACAGTGGGGAGGTTACTCCCATGTCCATTGTCTAGTTTTGCGTCAGAGCAGGAGCCAACGGCTCCCGGAACTGGTTTGAGCTGGACTATGCACAGGGACACCAAATGTGCCCCTCATGCAGACTTTCAGGCACTTTGGAAGTGCACCCACCCACTTCCAATACACTAAATCCTGTCTGGGAGGTGGTCACACCTCCCTGTGACAGGATGCCTATTGTGCTGCCTTCCTCGTCTCGAGCTTGGCTCAGCAGCAGGAGGGCAGAAATGTGTCTCTGGTCGGCAGCAACCATTTTGTGCTGTCCGGGTCGAGAAGGCTGGTACCGGGAAGACCAGGGACCCCAGGGAGCTTACTTCTGAGGGGTGGAATCATACCTCCCACACCGGTTACCTGTGTGGAGGTATGACTCCAAGGTGTTTGATACCAAACACGACATGGTTTGTTGCAGCCGTTTTCGAGATAGCATTTTACGCGAGCATATAATGCACCTCTACCTATATGTCTGGCTGCGTCACTGACAACCCGGGAGAATGGTCTCCGAAGGCTGCAGGGGTGCTCTGCTCATGCAGGGGCACCCTCTCATGTAAAACCCAGTACCCTGCCTTCAGGATTGTTAAGGCCTGCTATAGGGGTGACTTGTAGGTTTTAAGTGTAGTGACCTATAGATATAGTAAACCTATATCTAAAGTAAGTGGTGCATGCACCATCTTACACAGGCTGCCATGGCAGGCCTGTAGTTCCATTTTGCATGGCCTCTCATGGGTGGCATAATACATGCTTCAGCCCATGGGAGGCCTCTGGGGTACCTATGCCCTGGGTACATGTGTACCATATACTAGGGACTGATAAGGGTACCCCAGTATCCAATCTGGAGTGTACCTAAGTACATGCATAATATTTTAAGGAGAAAGCAGATAGACTGGGGTTCTCATTAGCAGGATCCCAGTCAGACTAGTCACAAACCAGCAAAACACCAGGCAAAAAGTGGGGGTAACCATGCAGTCAGATCCTACCTTCCTACACTCCACTACTCCTTTTTTATTCCAAATAACAGTCTAACATGTCCACCACTCAAATTAATTTCATATTTCCCTATACTAATTCCCCACTAATCCTGTTTGGGTTCCAGAGTAGTGTGCTACTCGCCGAAAAGCGCTTCAACACCTCATCAGGGGTAGCAAGCGCTATATATATGCAAACCTTTTCCCTCTTCTAGCCCTCAACTATCCTTCTCAGTCCAAATAACAGACTAACATATCCACTGCTCAAATTACTTTTGTATTTCACTATACTAATTCACCACTAATCCTTTATGGGTTCCGGAGTAGCGTGCTACTCGCCAAAAAAGCGATTTGACGCCTTGTAAGTGGTAGTAAGCGCTATATAAATGCAATTACAATACAATAGCTCACCAGCCACATTCAAACAATGATACATTCATTTTTGTTGCTGATCCTGCTTCAATTAAAGCATTTTTTCCCCCTTCATTGTTGCTTCCTCCCGCCCTCTCTCGTCATTGCTTGCCCATCTCCCCATCCCCCCATCCCCCCATCCCCTCCTGCCTCACTGCTTGACCAGTCACCCCACTACCTCCCTCGCCGCTGCTGCTTTTATTTATTATTTTTTCTCATGATCTGATGGTATTGGAGTGCTTGTTCCATCCTCCATCTTGCCATAGCACTATGATGCGTCCTCCACAGGCCACGTCAAAGCACTTTTTTGTGTTTGGAGGGGGACGACGATAAACTCAACATGGGAGGCAAAGAACATCCTGTGGTTCTGGGCTTTCAGTAACTTTCAAATCCCTGTCTATAATTCTTTGTAGATAGGGATTTGAGTAAAAAAACATGCATGGTTGCATGGAAATGCCCATGCACCACCCATGAACTGTCCCATTGATGCAAAGTTATGCAAGGAAGCACATTGTACTGTGTTGTGTTACTTTTGGTTACAAACCAGCTTATTTCGTCAGTTGCATTAGTTTGTGAATACCAAACTGGATTTTGCATCAGGCCTTGGTTATAAAAGTAATGGAAACCCGACTCAAAATCTATGTAAATCTAGGCCTAAGTGTGACCATGAGCACTGGTTAACACCTAGAAATGCTGAAAGACTAACCAATGTGAGGGAGTGAGCGAATGCACTTATAACTAGCCATATTTTCATAAAGGGATCTACATTTCATCAATGGAACACTTGAACTAAATGTGTGGCACAAGCCTATAAAGTTGGTTTCCACATATGGTTCTGCCAACAATGGTCGTTTGGAGTAGTAATACACAGGCGAGAAGCATAAACAAATGAGATATCCAAATTGAATGACCCAAAACTCTTCATGTTTGTTGAACAAAAAAAGGAGCAGGTATGCAAACTCTCTGATGGAAGTTTCTTGTGTAGGAAATACAGTTTGAGTGAGGTGGGATGAAAAACCCATACTGCAGGCAATCATAAACATCAGGCCAGCAGGGATATGATATCTACCACCCCGAAGTACTGCAAAATGTACTCACAAACCAGCCTTTCGAATATGGCATGTGGTGAGACAATCAATTCATATGTTACAATAACTCACTGTGAATGGCTCACATTTACTTTGTGCATCAGTTGTGGGTTCAAGAGAATCAGTTCTGTGTTTGTGGGGGGGGGGGTGGGGGAGAGAGAGAGAGAGAGAGAGAGAGAGAGAGAGAGAGAGAGAAAATCAGTGTCGGTTCAAACATTTTGCCAGCAATGCTATTAGTTTCCATTCTGACTCTGTGCGTGTTCATGTATGACATGCGTCGTTACACCTGCTGCCTTTTTGCTTTTTCAATTTACTCTTCCAAATGGCAGACGGCTATTTTTGAAAGATCAATTAAAAGTAAAATGTAAAGAAGGAAGGGTCATCGTGGCACAAAAAAGAGAAGTGATTGACCAGGTAGCAGATTTCAGCTGCGGGACTCAAGACAGAAAAAAATAAAATTGAAATAAAAAATGAAATGAAATAAATGGGGAGGTGGGAGTGGCATGGTGGGCACCGGGGGCAACATATGAACAGAGCGAGAGGAGATACAGAGACTTATCATGGGAACTATGGCGTAAAAAAAAAGAATGAAAAAAAATGGGGAGCATCTCAAAACTCCTTTTTTCATGGACTCGAATAGGGTGAAGCTATTTCGCTGCGTGCCGGCATTTTCTTTAATTTTAAAGTTGGAAATACTTGCAAATTCGATTTGGAGGCACTTGTTTGAGATTGACATTCAGTCTATGAATCAGCCTTGCACTCTCCATCTGTTCGCTCCCTTTCCTTCTGAGTAGTTTCTAATGCCTTGCTCACTGCAAGCACTAACCTGGGAGTGTATCTACATCCTAAAAAAGACACAGGGGCTTATTATCAAGGGCCATCTCGCCGCTTTTTTGGCTTTAAAAGCCAAAAAAGCGGCGATAATATTATCTCCCTATCAACAACGCGGCGCTAACATGCATTAGCGCATGTTAGCTGCCGTTTTTGTAACGCCACGCATCTTAGCGATATACATCGCTAATGAGATGCAAAGAAGGCGTTCCTGACCATTACTCCATGTAAATAATCGCTAACAAGGCTTCGCGATATTTACAAGCATGGAGCAGATCCGCGAAGCGATGAAAAAAGCCGCGCTAACCGCGGTTTTCGCCGGAATCTAACGCCTGGTAAAATCCTGACTAAGCTATCTGTAATATGGGAGGTGGATTTACAGGTTAAGTCCACACTCCCATATTATCAAGCATTCCCTTAGCGCTGTGAAATCATTGCTTGATTTCACGCGCTATTGCCGATTATCGCCGTCTATCGCTGGTTTTCACATCGCCATTCAGCAAAGCGTTGCTAATACGCCGCTAACACGGCGATGTGAATCAGCGATAGACGGCGATAATGGTAAACGCGATAAGCGCGATTTGCGATGTTTATCGCATTACCTTGGTAATATGCCCCACAGTTGTATAAGGTGCTTTAAAGACTGTGACTAGCCAAAACTGTTGCATGACAGGGCCTATTTCTTCACGTTATTCTGTTGCCCCTTGCCAGTGACATTCCCATTTTGGCCTTCCCAATCCCCACTTCTTTGTCCTCTTGGCTCTCTACTCTTGCTAGCTTCTAAACTGCTCTAGGCCAGTGGATCTTAACCTGTGGTGAGAGGACCCCGGGAGGTCTGCGAGGCCTACTCCGGAGATCCGCAGCTGTTTTACATATGAACATTAATACATTAAAACTGATAAAGTATATAAAACAAATTTGAAAACCTTTTCCATAATTGATTGTTAAACAAAATATTTGAGCATTTGTTTAGCATTTTTGGGGCAGATTTACAAGAACTGGCGCATCTCTGCATATTTGCAGAGATGCGCCAGTTCATTTGCGTGAGGGAAAAATAGCCTGGCGCCACCATGGATGCGCCGCATTTACAATGCAAAAGAGACACAATTGATGGACGGAATGCAGAACAAATCAAAACATTCACCCCCAGTCAAGAGATCTGGGTTAAATCCATCATTCTTTTGCTCACCATGCCACCCCAGTTTAGACCTGGCCATATGCAAATCAGTCTTGACCCTGTGCCTCATGGGAACAGTCCAGCCCGAACTGCCAAGCCAGGTCCTCCCTGGACCGGAAACAAGCATCCTAGGACCGGTTTCGGGGTTTCATCCTCTTCAGCCAGGATAGCTTGATTCCAGGGGCACAGTGAGCCCAGGACCCACGTCTGGGCACACCTGGCACACTTAGGGCGAGAGAGCAAAAGAGACACAATTGATGGACGGAATGCAGAACAAATCAAAACATTCACCCCCAGTCAAGAGATCTGGGTTAAATCCATCATTCTTTTGCTCACCATGCCACCCCAGTTTAGACCTGGCCATATGCAAATCAGTCTTGACCCTTGCCTCATGGGAACAGTCCAGCCCGAACTGCCAAGCCAGGTCCTCCCTGGACCGGAAACAAGCATCCTAGGACCGGTTTTGGGGTTTCATCCCTCTTCAGCCAGGATAGCTTGATTCCAGTGGCACAGTGAGCCCAGGACCCACGTCTGGGCACACCTGGCGCACTTAGGGCGAGAGAGCAAAAGAGACACAATTGATGGACGGAATGCAGAACAAATCAAAACATTCACCCCCAGTCAAGAGATCTGGGTTAAATCCATCATTCTTTTGCTCACCATGCCACCCCAGTTTAGACCTGGCCATATGCAAATCAGTCTTGACCCTGTGCCTCATGGGAACAGTCCAGCCCGAACTGCCAAGCCAGGTCCTCCTGGACCGGAAACAAGCATCCTAGGACCGGTTTCGGGGTTTCACCCCTCTTCAGCCAGGATAGCTTGATTCCAGTGGCACAGTGAGCCCAGGACCCACGTCTGGGCATACCTGGCGCACTTAGGCGAGAGAGCAAAAGAGACACAATTGATGGACGGAATGCAGAACAAATCAAAACATTCACCCCCAGTCAAGAGATCTGGGTTAAATCCATCATTCTTTTGCTCACCATGCCACCCCAGTTTAGACCTGGCCATATGCAAATCAGTCTTGACCCTGTGCCTCATGGGAACAGTCCAGCCCGAACTGCCAAGCCAGGTCCTCCCTGGACCGGGAAACAAGCATCCTAGGACCAGTTTCGGGGTTTCACGCCTCTTCAGCCAGGATAGCTTGATTCCAGTGGCACAGTGAGCCCAGGACCCACGTCTGGGCATACCTGGCGCACGTAGGGCGAGAGAGCAAAAGAGACACAATTGATGGACGGAATGCAGAACAAATCAAAACATTCACCCCCAGTCAAGAGATCTGGGTTAAATCCATCATTCTTTTGCTCACCATGCCCCCAGTTTAGACCTGGCCATATGCAAATCAGTCTTGACCCTGTGCCTCATGGGAACAGTCCAGTCCGAACTGCCAAGCCAGGTCCTCCTGGACCGGAAACAAGCACCCTAGGACTAGTTTCGGGGTTTCACCCCTCTTCAGCAAGGATAGCTTGATTCCAGTGGCACAGTGAGACCAGGACCCACGTCTGGGCATACCTGGCGCACTTAGGGCGAGAGAGCAAAAGAGACACAATAGATGGACGGAATGCAGAACAAATCAAAACATTCACCCCCCAGTCAAGAGATCTGGGTTAAATCCATCATTCTTTTGCTCACCATGCCATCCCAGTTTAGACCTGGCCATATGCAAATCAGTCTTCACCCTGTGCCTCATGGGAACAGTCCAGCCCGAACTGCCAAGCCAGGTCCTCCCTGGACCAGAAACAAGCATCCTAGGACCGGTTTCGGGGTTTCACCCCTCTTCAGCCAGGATAGCTTGATTCCAGTGGCACAGTGAGCCCAGGACCCACGTCTGGGCATACCTGGCGCAGTTAGGGCGAGAGAGCAAAAGAGACACAATTGATGGACGGAATGCAGAACAAATCAAAACACTCACCCCCAGTCAAGAGATCTGGGTTAAATCCATCATTCTTTTGCTCACCATGCCACCCCAGTTTAGACCTGGCCATATGCAAATCAGTCTTGACCCTGTGCCTCATGGGAACAGTCCAGCCCGAACTGCCAAGCCAGGTCCTCCTGGACCGGAAACAAGCATCCTAGGACCGGTTTCGGGGTTTCATCCTCTTCAGCCAGGATAGCTTGATTCCAGTGGCACAGTGAGCCCAGGACCCACGTCTGGGCACACCTGGCGCACTTAGGGCGAGAGAGCAAAAGAGACACAATTGATGGACGGAATGCAGAACAAATCAAAACATTCACCCCCAGTCAAGAGATCTGGGTTAAATCCATCATTCTTTTGCTCACCATGCCACCCCAGTTTAGACCTGGCCATATGCAAATCAGTCTTGACCCTGTGCCTCATGGGAACAGTCCAGCCCGAACTGCCAAGCCAGGTCCTCCCTGGACCGGAAACAAGCATCCTAGGACCGGTTTCGGGGTTTCACCCCTCTTCAGCCAGGATAGCTTGATTCCAGTGGCACAGTGAGCCCAGGACCCACGTCTGGGCATACCTGGCGCACTTAGGGCGAAAGAGCAAAAGAGACACAATTGATGGACGGAATGCAGAACAAATCAAAACATTCACCCCCAGTCAAGAGATCTGGGTTAAATCCATCATTCTTTTGCTCACCATGCCACCCCAGTTTAGACCTGGCCATATGCAAATCAGTCTTGACCCTGTGCCTCATGGGAACAGTCCAGCCGGAACTGCCAAGCCAGGTCCTCCCTGGACCGGAAACAAGCATCCTAGGACCGGTTTCGGGTTTCACCTCTTCAGCCAGGATAGATTGATTCCAGTGGCACAGTGAGCCCAGGACCCATGTCTGGGCATACCTGGCGCACTTAGGGCGAGAGAGCAAAGGAGACACAATTGATGGACGGAATGCAGAACAAATCAAAACATTCACCCCCAGTCAAGAGATCTGGGTTAAATCCATCATTCTTTTGCTGACCATGCCACCCCAGTTTAGACCTGGCCATATGCAAATCAGTCTTGACCCTGTGTCTCATGGGAACAGTCCAGACCGAACTGCCAAGCCAGGTCCTCCCTGGACCGGAAACAAGCATCCTAGGACCGGTTTCGGTGTTTCACCCCTCTTCAGCCAGGATAGCTTGATTCCAGTGGCACAGTGAGCCCAGGACCCACGTCTGGGCATACCTGGCGCACTTAGGGCGAGAGAGCAAAAGAGACACAATTGATGGACAGAATGCAGAACAAATCAAAACATTCACCCCCAGTCAAGAGATCTGGGTTAAATCCATCATTCTTTTGCTCACCATGCCACCCCAGTTTAGACCTGGCCATATGCAAATCAGTCTTGACCCTGTGTCTCATGGGAACAGTCCAGACCGAACTGCCAAGCCAGGTCCTCCCTGGACCGGAAACAAGCATCCTAGGACCGGTTTCGGTGTTTCACCCCTCTTCAGCCAGGATAGCTTGATTCCAGTGGCACAGTGAGCCCAGGACCCACGTCTGGGCATACCTGGCGCACTTAGGGCGAGAGAGCAAAAGAGACACAATTGATGGACAGAATGCAGAACAAATCAAAACATTCACCCCCAGTCAAGAGATCTGGGTTAAATCCATCATTCTTTTGCTCACCATGCCACCCCAGTTTAGACCTGGCCATATGCAAATCAGTCTTGACCCTGTGCCTCATGGGAACAGTCCAGCCCGAACTGCCAAGCCAGGTCCTCCCTGGACCAGAAAAAAGCATCCTAGGACCGGTTTCGGGGTTCCAGTTCGGGCTGGACTGTTCCCATGAGGCACAGGGTCAGACTGATTTGCATATGGCCATGTCTGAACTGGGGTGGTGGAGTGAGCTAAAGAATGATGATGGATTAAACCCAGATCAGTTGACTGGGGGTGAGTGTTTAATTTGCTCTAACGCTCCGTCCATCATCCCCTTTGGTATCGCTTTGTTCGCCCTAAGTTGGCAGGGTATGCCCAGACGTGGGTCCCTTGCTCACTTTGCCACTGGATTCAAGATAGCCTGGCTGAAGAGGGTTTTGAACCCGAAACCGGTCCCAGTATGCTTGTTTCTGGTCCAGGGAAGACATGGCTTGGCAGTTCGGGCTGGACTGTTCCCATGAGGCACAGGGTCAGACTGATTTGCATATGGCCATGTCTGAACTGGGGTGGTGGAGTGAGCTAAAGAATGATGATGGATTAAACCCAGGTCATTTGACTGGGGGTGTTTGATTTGCTCTAAAGCTCCGTCCATCATCCCCTTTGGTATCGCTTTGTTCGCCCTAAGTTGGCAGGGTATGCCCAGACGTGGGTCCCTTGCTCACTTTGCCACTGGATTCAAGATAGCCTGGCTGATGAGGGTTTTGAACCTGAAACCGGTCCCAGGATGCTTGTTTCCAGTCCAGGGAAGACATGGCTTCGCAGTTCGGGCTGGACTGTTCCCATGAGGCACAGGGTCAGACTGATTTGCATATGGCCATGTCTGAACTGGGGTGGTGGAGTGAGCTAAAGAATGATGATGGATTAAACCCAGATCAGTTGACTGGGGGTGAGTGTTTGATTTGCTCTAACGCTCCGTCCATCATCCCCTTTGGTATCGCTTTGTTCGCCCTAAGTTGGCAGGGTATGCCCAGACGTGGGTCCCTTGCTCACTTTGCCACTGGATTCAAGATAGCCTGGCTGATGAGGGTTTTGAACCCGAAACCGGTCCCAGGATGCTTGTTTCCGGTCCAGGGAAGACATGGCTTGGCAGTTCGGGCTGGACTGTTCCCATGAGGCACAGGGTCAGACTGATTTGCATATGGCCATGTCTGAACTGGGGTGGTGGAGTGAGCTAAAGAATGATGATGGATTAAACCCAGATCAGTTGACTGGGGGTGAGTGTTTGATTTGCTCTAACGCTCCGTCCATCATCCCCTTTGGTATCGCTTTGTTCGCCCCAAGTTGGCAGGGTATGCCCAGACGTGGGTCCCTTGCTCACTTTGCCACTGGATTCAAGATAGCCTGGCTGATGAGGGTTTTGAACCCGAAACCGGTCCCAGGATTGCTTGTTTCCGGTCCAGGGAAGACATGGCTTGGCAGTTCGGGCTGGACTGTTCCCATGAGGCACAGGGTCAGACTGATTTGCATATGGCCATGTCTGAACTGGGGTGGTGGAGTGAGCTAAAAAATGATGATGGATTAAACCCAGATCAGTTGACTGGGGGTGAGTGTTTGATTTGCTCTAACGCTCCGTCCATCATCCCCTTTGGTATCGCTTTGTTCGCCCTTAGTTGGCAGGGTATGCCCAGACGTGGGTCCCTTGCTCACTTTGCCACTGGATTCAAGATAGCCTGGCTGATGAGGGTTTTGAACCCGAAACCGGTCCCAGGATGCTTGTTTCCGGTCCAGGGAAGACATGGCTTGGCAGTTCGGGCTGGACTGTTCCCATGAGGCACAGGGTCAGACTGATTTGCATATGGCCATGTCTGAACTAGGGTGGTGGAGTGAGCTAAAGAATGATGATGGATTAAACCCAGATCAGTTGACTGGGGGTGAGTGTTTGATTTGCTCTAACGCTCCGTCCATCATCCCCTTTGGTATCGCTTTGTTCGCCCTAAGTTGGCAGGGTATGCCCAGACGTGGGTCCCTTGCTCACTTTGCCACTGGATTCAAGATAGCCTGGCTGATGAGGGTTTTGAACCTGAAACCGGTCCCAGGATGCTTGTTTCCGGTCCAGGGAAGACATGGCTTGGCAGTTCGGGCTGGACTGTTCCCATGAGGCACAGGGTCAGACTGATTTGCATATGGCCATGTCTGAACTGGGGTGGTGGAGTGAGCTAAAGAATGATGATGGATTAAACCCAGATCAGTTGACTGGGGGTGAGTGTTTGATTTGCTCTAACGCTCCGTCCATCATCCCCTTTGGTATCGCTTTGTTCGCCCTAAGTTGGCAGGGTATGCCCAGGCGTGGGTCCCTTGCTCACTTTGCCACTGGATTCAAGATAGCCTGGCTGATGAGGGTTTTGAACCCGAAACCGGTCCCAGGATGCTTGTTTCCGGTCCAGGGAAGACATGGCTTGGCAGTTCGGGCTGGACTGTTCCCATGAGGCACAGGGTCAGACTGATTTGCATATGGCCATGTCTGAACTGGGGTGGTGGAGTGAGCTAAATAATGATGATGGATTAAACCCAGATCAGTTGACTGGGGGTGAGTGTTTGATTTGCTCTAACGCTCCGTCCATCATCCCCTTTGGTATTGCTTTGTTCGCCCTTAGTTGGCAGGGTATGCCCAGACGTGGGTCCCTTGCTCACTTTGCCACTGGATTCAAGACAGCCTGGCTGATGAGGGTTTTGAACCCGAAACCGGTCCCAGGATGCTTGTTTCCGGTCCAGGGAAGACATGGCTTGGCAGTTCGGGCTGGACTGTTCCCATGAGGCACAGGGTCAGACTGATTTGCATATGGCCATGTCTGAACTAGGGTGGTGGAGTGAGCTAAAGAATGATGATGGATTAAACCCAGATCAGTTGACTGGGGGTGAGTGTTTGATTTGCTCTAACGCTCCGTCCATCATCCCCTTTGGTATCGCTTTGTTCGCCCTAAGTTGGCAGGGTATGCCCAGACATTGGTCCCTTGCTCACTTTGCCACTGGATTCAAGATAGCCTGGCTGATGAGGGTTTTGAACCTGAAACCGGTCCCAGGATGCTTGTTTCCGGTCCAGGGAAGACATGGCTTGGCAGTTCGGGCTGGACTGTTCCCATGAGGCACAGGGTCAGACTGATTTGCATATGGCCATGTCTGAACTGGGGTGGTGGAGTGAGCTAAAGAATGATGATGGATTAAACCCAGATCAGTTGACTGGGGGTGAGTGTTTGATTTGCTCTAACGCTCCGTCCATCATCCCCTTTGGTATCGCTTTGTTCGCCCTAAGTTGGCAGGGTATGCCCAGGCGTGGGTCCCTTGCTCACTTTGCCACTGGATTCAAGATAGCCTGGCTGATGAGGGTTTTGAACCCGAAACCGGTCCCAGGATGCTTGTTTCCGGTCCAGGGAAGACATGGCTTGGCAGTTCGGGCTGGACTGTTCCCATGAGGCACAGGGTCAGACTGATTTGCATATGGCCATGTCTGAACTGGGGTGGTGGAGTGAGCTAAAGAATGATGATGGATTAAACCCAGATCAGTTGACTGGGGGTGAGTGTTTGATTTGCTCTAACGCTCCGTCCATCATCCCTTTGGTATCGCATTTACAATGCGGCGCACCGTGGCACAAGGACAGACAGATGCGTGACGCATCTTCTGTCGGAAAGGCAACGCATTGCTGGAGTCGTGTCATAAGCACGACGCAACTCCAGCAATGGTCAGGAATGCCTATTTCGACCATGCTGCGTCACTCCTTACGCCTGCTTCAAGCAGGCGCAAGGTATTGACGCAGTGGCGTCGTAAAAGTCACTCAGTGAAATCTTGTAGATTTCACGGAGTCACTTTTACGAGGCTTCCTTGCGACGGAGCGCCCACCCTGCATACATTATACCTGACGTAGGTATGATGTAGCGCAGGGCTTTACAACGTGACGCATCTCCCTAGATGCGTCACATTGTAAATATGTCACATCGTGGCGCATTGTTTACAACTCCGCTGCGTCACAGAAGTGACGCAACGGCGGCGTTAAGTTGGCGCAAGGGGCTTGTAAATCTGCCCCTTTGTGTTTTGTTTTGAGTTTCAAATCACAGATATTGCTTAGCCCTGGGGTCCCTAGCTTTCAATATTGACTCAGACCTGGTCCTTGGATTCCAGTGATGACTCAGTGAGGGTTCACATAAGTCAAAAGGGTAGGAACCTCTACTCTAGTCTGATTGTAGAGCCTGACGAGTTAACAAACTTATTACGTCTAAGCAAGAAATCAGTGGCAAAGTAGGCCTCACATTGGCTAACTTCACTGTAGGGAGTCTTTTTATGCATTTTTGGATGCCTGAAACATTCCCCTGCTCTTCTCTTTCTTGCAGCCCGTCCCATGAACATCCCTTAGCCTAGACCTGCAACTGTACTTACAAATGTCGCCATGTAGAGTTAGGTGCCTTTTCCTAAAATACTAACACCTTTCTCTGCAATCAGCTTCCCATAGGAATGAATCTCAAACTGCCTACACTCTCTGGTGCTCTGACGTAATCTCCTGGAGACATTCAGCCAAGGCCTGGGATGCAGACTGTAGGCCAGATTTATTAAGGGCGTCCATTGCCTTTGCATAATGCAAGGTGACACAACAGCAATGCAATCCCTTCAGTGAAATTTACTTTGCCACGCAGAACCACCTTGTGTGGCTCTGCATGGCATAGTAATTCTGGAGTAATGCAAAGCAGTGCAAGTCATTGCTTTACGTTACTCTGTCCTCGGAGGGTGTTCCATGGGTGGAGCTTGGGTGTTCCCAAGCATCCACTCATGGATTTTGGCACATTCCCACATTTAATACCAGTAGTAAACATGTTAAATGCACCAAAAAAGGTATACCATTCCACGGAAGGAGTAACAAGGAGAAATAACTTTCTTCTTTTTCATTCTTCTTCATTCTACGTGTCCTGCATTGTGCATCACACACAGAAAGAAGAAAAAGCCTCTAAGGATTGCTCTTGTACAGGAATGTGTCTCTTGCTGCACAAAAACTGCAGCCAATATACAATCCTCTGAGCAATATTTGCGTAAGATGTGTTTCTGGTAATGATCAGTCCTATGAGACAATACAGGGACACTTTAGTGGAAACCCAAATCCTTTTTCACAAATGAATCACACACTCATTAGGAAACAGAATGCACATTTTAAAATGTTTATTTTAAAAGCACCAATCTAGTCCATCTGATATGAATAGCATTCACACTGAATATGAACTATATGAACTATAAAGTTGTGAGGAAAAAAATAAACTGTGAACAGCAAGAAATATTCTCACATGGTTATTGTATTTCTAAAATTAACACTTGGTATTACTACTTCTTGGCACTATACTACCTCTAGCAGATTAGTAACTAATTTGCCTACCTTGAGTGTCACAGGTGGTGTGCACTTCATATCTGGTTCAGAACAACAGGATTTATGCTCTGTCTGAATAGCAATCATGTTATTTCTGTCTCAGAGCATCTGCGTATATCACAGAACAAATACACCCACTTGGGTAGCCAGTGAAGACCACTTGCCACCTCAAAGCAACCTTCGATTAAAGCAGGTGCTGAAATTGGATAGTGGTGGTGCGAAGATCTCCTCTCTAACTTCTAGCCCTGTACACTCACTTTTATATTACTTAATCAGATGCCTGTTAATGGCTGTTAGAACAAACAATTAGTAAGAAGCAACGCAATGGCCTTTCACCTATTTCAAATTATTAAAAATGTTTATTTAAGAGGAAAAATACTAGCACACACTCACTAATCTTCTTGAAGCTCTGTTTGTTTATAATGGATAATAATGATATGCTTCCAGCAGAAATGAGTAAATAGCAAAAATAATATTCACAAAAGCTTGAATATCATATTTACGATTCCAGCTCCAGCTACAACGTCTGGATCCATGCCTGTGCAAATACCCTGACTCCGCTCAAAACCAACAAAGCCACGAGAACCAGACCACAACTAAGCTGGTACATGGAAGAGTTCAGGCTCAGAGCAATACCATCAAGAAAACCTACAAATCGGCCTTCAGATGCTAACATAAGCAAATTAGAGTCACCAAATGATCTGCGCTCACCGACTGCATTGAAAGCAGCACCAAGAGGACCAAGGAAATCTATGCCATAGTGAAAGACTTCACCTCTCCAGCAGCAGGCTTCACCAGCATAACGCCCTGAGGACTTTCACACCCAGCTGCCCCTATTCTTTAGCAACTAGATCACCAGCATCTTGCCCCAGTCGAACCCTTCCACCCTTGCAGCTGTCCTGCCCATTTCTACCAACACATAGAGGACTACCCTGACCACCTGGCCCACCATCACCACTCAAGAAACCGCAATGACCATGCAGTCCATAAACCCTAGAGGACTGTCAGACCCCTGCCATCACCACTTCTTCATCAAAGGACTGGACCTCTTCAGTGCAGCCGTCACCTCAATCCTGAATAATTCAATCATCACAGCCACCTCCCCGGGCACCTGGCAACACACCACAGTAATCTCCTTCCTCAAGAAACTGCTAGCAGACCCGAAGACACTAGCCAACTACCAGCACATGTCCCTGCTACGATACCCTGCAAAAGTTATGGAAAAGAGGTTTAACGAATGCCTAGTATCTACCTCATGGACAACCAACTCCTCAACACCACCCAATTTGGATTTAATCCCAACCACAGTACATCAACCTCATCGCCACCACAGATGGCATCCAGATGATCATGGACACTGCGGTCCTCATATTACTGGATCTTTCCACAGCCTTCAGCATTGGTTCCCACCCCATCCTATCCAACAACTGCCCGAAGCCAGCATCCAAAATCCCGCACGTTGCTGGATTTGCTTCTTCCTGACAGGCCACACCCAGTCGAACAGCCTGACACTCTTCACCTTGGATGTAGTAAGCCTTGTCTGTGGAGTTCCACAAGGATCCTCACTCAGCCTCCCTCTGTTCCACGCGTACATGACCCCACTCGCCGGCATCATCTATCCCCTAGGAATCAACATCATTTCCTATGCTGACGATTCCCAGATTATACTCTCCCACTCCGAAAAGGTGCCAAATACCCGACCCAAATTCTCTGCCTGCATGATCGTAGTCACCAGATGGATGTAACCAACTGTCTCAAGCTCAACACAGACATGGTGAAAATAATAATCTTCGGCAAAGACACCTCGTTCTGGGACAATACCTGGTAGTTAGCTGAAATCCTCCCTGCAACCCATGCAAAGTACCTCAGAATAGTAAACAACGACCAGCTCACCGTAACTGGCCAAAGGAATGCAGACTACATCTCTTGCTTCCACAAACTCAAGATGCTCAAGAAGATCTTCAAATGGCTCCCCATCAACACTCGCTGAACCGTCACCCAAGCCCTTGTCACCATCAAGCTGGGTTACAGCAACACACTCTACGCTGCAATTAAAAATCAGCTGACCAGAATACTCCAAACCATACAAAACTCAGCAGCCAGACTCACCCTCTACTTCCAATTCCACACTCACCTCAAAGCGCTCTACTGTCTCCAAATCTACAAACTACCTCCCTTCAGACTTCTCATGCACAAATGCAAAGCCTTACATAACATTGCCACCCTATGTTCTTCAGCCACTGCATAAACTTCCACAAACCTACCAGATACCTCCACTAAGACTGACTCCTACTCCAGCCCCACATACGAAGAACCAGATCTGGCAGTCGTGCCTTCTCCTACCTTGCTCCTAAACCCTCTTCATTTCTTTAAGTCCACAAGAAACATAAGACTTGGCTCTTCACCTTCACCTCCCGGGCGAGTTGTGCGCTACAAAAATACACATAGCATAACATAACATAAGAAGAACTAAATATGAAAAAATGAGCATTCAATAAAATCAAAGTTGTACATTTCTTAATTATTTGACTGATACACGCTCCATATCAAAAAAACAAAAAGTCTTGAGAGGGAAAACAGAGTATTTAGGACACGCTGAATTGAACATATTTGAAATTGTGAATTGCACCATTGCTTAAGATGAAAAGCTGCTCAAAATGGAACAAGTGCTTGAAGTATTTGAAGCAAAAAACTATGACTGAGAGGACTGATCATGCTGTAATAATGTGCCCATTCTAGGAATACAGGAGTCAGCCAACACAGGGAGTGAGGAGTTACTAAATAAGTTGTTTGATAGAGCACAAGTTTCAGAAGTGTTCATAGTAGAGAAAGAATCACACTCCTGCCCCTAGGGCTGTCCCGGGATCCCCTACTAGGTTAATAATCACCAGTCTACTGAATTACAGGGACCTTGATACGATTCTCCAATTGACGAAGAGGGTTATGTTATAAGGGAATGACTCTCTCTGTTTGGACAGACTTCACATTAGCTTCTCAAGAAACAAGAAAAGCCTTTAACAGCATCAAAAAGAAACTACAACAGATGGGGATGGACTATGCTATGGAACAACAAGTCAGACTCAAAGTCATGTATAAAAGTAAGGTGCGCCTGTCCACACATAGGCAATGCCATTTAAAAAAAAAAAAAAAAGTAAGGCTGACTCTTTGTCAAATGGAAGAAGGACAAGAGGAACTGTCAAATAGGAAGGGAGTCTACAATGCTGTACCACACTGATTGGGACAGACTTACGCATCTGAGTTGCCCAGGGCAGTGATATCCTGGCGCCAGAGTACCCATGTGTGAACTGCATAGTTTCACTTGGTCGATGATGGTGCCCTGGTGTGGTTTCTAAGTTGAATTGGTATTTGGGGACCGGGATATTTAACTGAAAATTGTGGGTTCAAGTGTGGGATTGCTGAGAGAGAGAGGGTTAGTGCAACATTGTGGATTGGACAGTGGTGCAGGATTGAGACTCAGACTGGGCATACATTTAGGCAGAAGGGTGTACATGCCCCTTGCTGTAAATAGATGAATGGGTGATAGAAATGGAGTTCTCCACAGAAGTATAATGTTCTAGAACATCGGGGACCTGAACAACTCCTGGAGACATAGGAAGATCAAAGCTTAACTGGACAGAAATGACATCTGTTCAGCACTGCTCCAAGAGACTCACCTAGCACCAAGAAAAGAGGGGAACTTTGGTAGTAGGGTGGGTGTGAGTTTGTTTTACTCAGCGCACACACAATGGAGGTGTAGCCATATTGATTAAGAAGGCCAACTATTTTGACACAAGTGCATGATTGCAGACACAGAGGGACAGTGTATAGTAGTATAATGTATACTATGTACCAAGTGTATCACATTTATTAACACATATGGCCCAAATGTGGACATCCCTAGTTTCTTTCAAGATGTGATATTTATATACTTGCAAGCTAAACCCTGCTCCATAGTGCAGGGTGGAGGCAATTTTAACATGATTTTAGACACTCAGTAGATAAGTCCGCCATCACTGTTAGACCCCCTCCAATGGCTTCACAAGACCTACAAAACATTATGAGGCAGCCTGAATTAATAGATGTATGGCACTGGTGAATGTGGATGCACAGGTAAAACATATATTACTCCACTATGTGTGAAACGGAATCCTGTATAGACTGATGAGTTCTAACACCAGCACCCACATCTGCTATGATTTTGCGTCAGGCTGGATCAGTTTTGTGCATTTACTAAACCATGCAAAAGCCACTTTGCATGGCTTTGCATAGTTTACTAAATACAAAGTAATGCAAGGCAGCTAATACACAGACAGGCAGTTTGTGTTACTTTGCGTTGGGTAGGTTTTACATGGGTGGAGCATGGGCGTTCCCATGCATCCACCCATGTATTTTTAATGCAAACCGAGATTTACCCAAATTAGTACACCTGGGTTTGCACCAAAATGGTGCACCAACCCTACAGAAGCATAACTAGGAGAAATATCTTTTTTTCTCCTCGTTACTTACTTTTTCTTGTATGGTGCATTCTGCAGCACACATAGAAAGAGGAATATGCTTCTTTGGATTGTTTTTGTGCAGGAAGGTATTCCTTCCTGCACAAAAGCAATCCTGCCTGTACCGCAGGCACCCTTGCACTATGTTCCAAGGGTGCATGCCATTGGTGCTAGGCAGCACACAGTGTGTCAGCACGAGGATAGAGTAGAAATGCTCCATATCTTTGCAAATATAGAGCATTTTTCCTCTCTCTCTTTCAAGCAATGCAGCGTAGCAAGATCCCTTGATGCGCCACGTTGCATGAATTAATAGTAAATGTGCCCCTTGATTTTTAAACAGGGGCCCATATTTATCAAGGTTTTTGCATTGCCCTGACGCCACGCAAGGGGACGCAAGGGCAATGCAAAACCTAAGTGAGATTTATCAAACCATGCAAGGCCACCTTGCGTGGCCCTGAGTGGCTTGGTAAACTATAGTCATGTACGTCAGCGCAAATCGCTGCCTTGCCTTACTCTGCAGCAGGGAGGCATGCCATGGGTGGAGCGTGGGTGTTCCTATCCACCCACCAATTGATACTGACACATTCCCAGAATTATCAAAATTCCATTGCTCTAAAATGTGTTTCAAGATGTATGTCATGTATTTTGTATTTTGATGTGTTTGACAGAAACTTTGGCAATGATTTAACTAAGTGTTCTAATTTATTCTGGTGAGGAATAAAAGAAATGAGATTGGATCACCTTGATTACGAGTCGGGATCAGTAATTTAAAAGCTCACATTAAGTTGTGTCAGTACTGGTGCTTTCCTGTTGACCTTTGGTACATAATGGCTGAGCCTCGCTGACAATAAATAGGCCCAACCCCTTATTGTTTACTTTTAGAAAGTGGGCATTTTCTTACTTTACCATTCTGTGTCTCTGCCTACCTGTGGAACCAACGTCTGGGTCGGACTGACAGGGGCTGTTTGTGCATTAACTCTGAACAGTCACACGAAGGGAGCTGAGGTGTGCTCTGCATATCCTGATGGCCCATCACCAGGCTGATTTGCCTTCCTGAGCTAGAGTGGTGGGAGGAGTTGTCACTGACACCTGAATAGGGTTGTGCCTATCCTCTCACAATGCTGTCTCCATCCCCCTGTAGTTTGTCTGGAGCCAAGTCAGGGCAAGGCAGGATCTGGTGAACTCCAAAGACTTCCCTTTGAAGTATGCCTACTTCAAAGTCCAAAATGGGTTTAATATTAGACCTGTAACCCCAAATTCTTAGATCACTTCTTGACTAAGGCCTCTGCCAAGAAGAAGAGCTGAAGAGCTATCAGGAGGAGTACTGCCCCTTTGCTGTGTTGCTTTGCTGGGTTGGTATTCAGTTGCTGCTTCTGTCTGTGGGCAGTAAAAGAACTGGACTTTGCTTTCTGGAATCCTACTTTACCAAGTTCTCCAAGGGCGTGTGTGAGCTTGCCTCCTGTTAGAAGTCTCAGGGCCATCAAAGACTGCATCCGCAGCTCCCCATAACTCCTCAGCTGGGAGTTCTGACCTGCCAAGTGGTGCCAATTCCAGTTCTGGACCCTTCGAGGTGGTTTTGCTGCTTCAAGGACTGAAAAGTCATGCATCGCACTTTAGCGCTGTTTTTCCCGCCGCAAGCTTGCCGTGCAGTTGAAAAAACAACATATTGTTGCGCAGCGGCCGAAAAATCAACGCAGCACCTGTTCACGGCTGGAAGATCTGCCGCAGCTCGAGTCCAGAGCACCGTGTCTCCGACGTCCGAGACCCCCGCTCCGACTTTGACGCAGACCCTGCTGTGCAGCTGAAGGAATCGATGCATCACCTGCCGTTTGGCTTGCAACCTGTTTCTCCGCCACATCGACCCAGTGCGCCTGGCCTTTCCACGCATCGCACCTGTGCACCAAGTTTCTAGCACATCACCCTGCAGTAAGGAGCCGTGTTCTGAATTCGACGCATCCCTTCTCTTTGCAGTAAGTAATCGACCCAACACTTCTCCTGGGTGCAGCAGAACTTACGCCTCCATTCCCCTGGAATCCAAGAATTGACGCATTGCTTGTGTTTTCCAGTGCTTCCCTCCTCTCCTTCCGGTTTCCATTCCTAGAGTCTATAAACTAGCTTGCTTAAACCTTTAAAAAGTGATATCTCTACTTCTGTATGTTGGATTTTTGTTGTTTTGGTCTTGTTTGGTTTAGATAAAGATTGGTTATTTTTCTAAACTGGTGTGGTGTCCATTTGTAGTGTTTGCACTGTGTTACTGTTTGTGTGTTGTACAAATGCCTCTGACATAAGCCTGACTACTCGTGCCAAGCTACCAAGGGGATGAGCAGGAATTATCTTGGATGTGTAACTCCCTTATCCTTCCTAGAAGGAAGGGTTCCTACTTGGACAGGGTGTAAGCCACTGCCAACTAGAGACCCTCATTTTTAACACAGACCTTCAGTATCTCAATGACAGAGCCTACTCCGGCTACATTGCAGAGAAAGTGCCCCATCTCCCCAACCTAGTACAGACTGTCGGAGTCTGACAATTTGACCACCTGCATGATTTAGAGTAGGCAGTCGAATTACTAGTTTTCACTTTCTATCACCGCCGTGTAAAACTTGGTGGTAAGGGACAGTGAAAAAGGTTTAAATGACCTCCATAACCTGGGAGAGAACTCCTATTGTATGAGGGTCATTAGTTTTTAATTTTTGAAAAACAAACTCCTGCTTTTGGAGTTTGTTTTTGTAAAAACCAAAAGGATGTCAAAAGTTTGAAGAACGCTGTCAATTTGCCAGTACCGTCCATCAAACTTATTGCATACATTGACAGAAACAACCATGATGACAGTTCCTGCCAATAACTAGAGATGTCCACAGGGCTAGTGGACATCTCTAAATATGGAGGAGAGGTACTCCGTCAAGGCGGCAGAGTATTTTACTCCATCACACTGACGGAGTACAAACCATACTGCACAGTCAAAATCAGGCCCTAATATGCGTGTATATTTGTGCAGCTGACAGAGAAGATTTTCTATGTGATTGCCATTGAAATGTCTTTTTTTAATAGATGTGCTTAATGCCATGTTAGGAACGTTAAGTAAAATAAATTTGAAGAACTATGGGTGACAAGGAGCATGCACTTTAAGGAATGTGATGTACATACCTAGAGTCCACATGATTTGACAGAAATACCACTATAACACTGGAGCTGCCACATTTCGCAGAGAAAAATACCTGCCATTTACTAATAAGTAGACAATTTCTGCAAAATAGTAAAATACTCCCTTTTTAAAGTGGCAAAGGGGAGCAATATTTCCATACTACCTTCAGAACATGCTCTAAAACACTATTTGACCGTATTGCAGTTTGTGTTATCTAATGACCTCACAACTGCTGTTGAGTCACTTGAAGGCTACAAAAACCTCCACTAGTTCCCGAGGCACATTGGGTCTGATGATAACACCTTCAGTGAGCAATGTTAAAGAAGCAGGATCAATGTGATACTTGTATAGTGAGCCCTAGCTGAGGAGCAACAGAGCACTTAACTAGTGCACATGCCCAAGGTGAGGTAGTATTCTTTGAGGGGTGTCTTCAGCTGTTTTGTGAACGCAGGGGAGCCACTGCAGTTCTGATGTCAATAGGGATGTTGCTCCAGATGATGTGTGCATAGACTGAGAAAGACTGCCTTCTGGTATTTTCCTTTTTTACAGTTCTTTGCCTCACGTTTGGCAACCTGTTGACTCTTAGGGGCAAATTTACAAGCCCCTATTGCCACCAGAATGTGTGACATTGTGGTGGCGAGGGGCTTCGCCTTATTTCCAAGACAGCGTTAAGTCACTTAATGTGGCTTAACACTGCCCTGTAAATAAGGCACCCTTTCACGCTATATAGCACGAAAGGGGAGGGCAATGGGTGTTGTGGTGGGAGTTCCACCGCAACATCCATTGATTTTGACACTGCCACATATTTACAAGAGTGGCGTAAACATAGGGCAGCATCAAAATTAAGACCAAAAAAAACCTGATCTTACCCTGGCAAAACGAGGAGAAATGCTTTATTTTTCCTCGTTTTTGCTGTTTCTGTGTGTGCTGCATAGAACCATCAAAACGCAATTGATTGTTTATGTGCAGGAAGGTGTCCCTTCCTGCACATAACCAATCTTTAAAAAAAATTACGCCTTGCAACTTCTATGTGTGCTAGCACACATAAAAGTTACAAAACGCCATTGGTGTTTGTTTATGTGCAAGAAAGGACACCTTCCTGCACATAAACAATCTTTCCCTGCAACGCAGGTCCCCTTGCACAATGCTGCAAGAGTGCCTGCGTTGGCGCTAGGCAGCTGCAATTAGCGCCAGTGCAGGGTGAAATACAGGGCTGCACCGCATTCTTGCAAATACGGTGCAGCCCTGCGTTTCTGTAGTGGTGGAGCGCGGCGTTAAGCCAACAAGGCTAACGCAGTGCTCCGTCACTTCATTGTGAATATGCCCCTTAGTGACTTGCTAACTTCTCGGCTAATTGCACGGGGATGTTATTTTGGATGATGTTGTAGGTGATACTATTAGTCTTAAATGTTACACTGGCCTAGATAGGCAGCCTGAGCACAGTCCTTTCAGGGTTGGGATAATATGGTCAAGTTTCTTCAAGCCTTTGATGAAACGTGCTGCTCGATGCCAGTATGGTGCAAGGGAGGCCATTGAGCTGGACATTGCTTGCACTGTAGCTCTGAAGTAAAATTATGGTAGGAAGAGTGCCATTTTTTTCAGGTTGTCGAAACGATACGAAATTATCATGCTTGTACCATGCCGTTCTTGAAAATTCATCTAAAAGTGCCAGAGAAGGATTGGCACTGAGATCCTAAATAGGGCAGGCCTCCTGTTGCCTCAAAGCTGCGGCTCCATAAGAATGTAGCTAGCTGCAGAACCAGTGTAGACTCCACTGATAAATATTCATGTCATACCCTGAGCTCTAAATGATTTAGGGAAACTGCAAGTTTGGTGGAGCAGGAGCTCATCTGATTTACGGAATGACTCCCGCACCACCAAAGGCTAATGGCTATCTTTTATTTTTCCCTCAAGTGCTTTGACCCCAGCATCACTTTGGTGTGCTTTGCAACCCTGCCATCTGCCCTCAGTCATTTATAACTGCCACGGCAGTCAGTGACCAAGGTCTAAATATTTGCATGATCAATGCAAACATCCTATTACCATCAAGCCAAGGAATTGATCAGTGCCTGTCAGGGCCCAAGATCCTCAGGAACAGTTCCCTCCAGTGGCCCACTTTCCAGCAGCTCAGGCTCTGAGAATCAAAGTAACAGAGTATCTGAGTGGCCCGACAGGGGGAAGGGTTATAGGGTAGGTACACCTGGGAAGGAGACCTGCAAAAACCAAAGGCAAGCAACCAACAGACCAATGATATGTGCTCGAACTCATTGTTAAAGAAACTAATATTTCAAAATAATACAACAACGAGCACATTAACAGATTAGTACATGCATATTATATCATATGCTGATGGTCTCCAGATCCCCAAGTTAACATAATAGGAAATGGTACATTAACGACATGGACCTTCACTCCCTGAATGAAGTTATATATTATAGCAGATATTACTAGTGTTTGAACATACACACAAATCATCAAAGGTTGCTTGCATAACCAATTTACCTCATAACTTCAAAATTAGAATTCACAAGAACCATAAAATTTAAATACCACTCGATATGCTTGTAAATATAGACAGGAATTGTTTCCTGACTGTAAAACTCTTAAATGCAGCTTCTCCTGAACCCCTCTTGCATTTCTGAATTAAATGCCACAAACATGGAAGGAGAGCACTCCTTTAGGAAACGAGATTAATAAATGGTATACACAGCGCTTCACCCTGAATAGATGATACTGCTTTTCTCCACCCTAATCGGCTCATAAAGTCCCTCGTATGGAACTGCAGCACACAACCATAGTCCATGTTGGTTTCCCTGCTGCTCCTCCAATCCAGCCCTTCCCAATAGAACACATCGCCAAATGCACCCGCCGCCATGCATAAAGAATAACCGCACCATACTTATCTGACACAGAGTTCCGACGGTAGTGGCCGAAATACTGCCAAACACTCATCCTCCCCGGTATAGCGGCAGCTCACGAGGAAACGCTACGAAACTTCCGAAACAACTGTGATCCAGAATAGTAGGCCCGCATGTCGCATCAACACGTCCTAAAGTACCTCCCACTGAGAGACTTACTCTTGCGGGAATATCACTTCCTGAATACTGTTGATGCCGGTGGCCATCTTACAATGATGCTAGGTTTTATAGGATTTTCCTACAAACCCACCAAGGGCAGCCTCCTGCTAGATGGCTTCTTCCGTACCTTTTCCTTCTCTTGTTCTTTAACAGAGGTGCGGTATGAGCACAAACGCTACAGATCCTGACAGTGCTCTAGTCCTACTCAAGAGCAACTACTCCAACAACTTATTGGTCAGCATCCTTCTTGACTCCTTCTCCTCACTTGACAGAATTCTAAACTTCACCACGAGAAACTTTCACAACCTACCCAGACATACCCCTAACTTGCCTTATCATCAACTAGCTGGGTGGCTTTCTGATAGAAACATTGCTCAAATAAAATGATTGATCGTAGGATTTATAGCTGTCAATGGATACTCCCCTAATTGCCCCACGCAAACTGTTGTCTGCTTTGTCCACCCTCGCTATCCGGGCGTGGCCACTAAATTCTTCCTATTCACTCCCAAACCTCTTGGCTCCACAACAAGATTTTGACCATTCGCCCAAATGGAACCTCTGACCTGGAACTCATTTCCTGCTGTCCTACATGTCATCTCTCCACTCACTCATTGCTTAAATTGCAATATAGTGAGTGCTGGTGCCAAAAGGGTGAAGCTCGCGGCCAGCGCTTTTAAATGTCAGCTCGCCTAAAACCTAGGCTGCGTAGTGCTGAATCCACCTCAGGCTTCTTTAATCCACTACCAGACTCCCTGCCCCTCTTTCTCACTCTTACAGGGTCCTGCGTTCTCTTTGCCGATATTTTTTGCCATCTTTCGCTTCCTCTTTCTTTTCTTTTGTATGTTTTCCCTCTCTTCCTCTCAGGAAGTGTCTGATGAGAAAAAATAAATGCTGGTCACCTAAAATAAATGCTGGTGGCCCACACTGGCAACTACTGGCTCAAATTAAGTATTGCACTCACTGTGTTAAAGACTCTACTCAAGGTGATTGTATAGGGAATATCGAATCCAAATTATCGATGGACCACAATATTGTGAGCAAAATATCAAGGGACAAACTATTTAACAGGTAAGTGCACAGAGGGAGGTAAGGACTATTCGTAACTTCACATCTACGTACCTTGAAGATATATATATTTCCCAAAAGCAGACGCTCCTTCCGGGACCATCTGACCCGAGGGAGGTGATGCGTGTCCCGGCAGAGCAAGCCGGTAATTAATCACAGCATAAGATTGTAAGCAATGTTGCACGAAAAACGCACTCTCAGGATGTCGGAATATGCAAGTAAATGTAATTTTCTTTACTCATCATTACGTGTTTCGGCTGCATTTGTATTCATAATACAAATGTTACAATCATGACAGATACATTGTTGATTTGCAGACCAAGAGCCCAGAAGGGCTTAATCTGGATGAAGAATTAGGATTTTAGTTTTCGTATTTGTCCATTGGTTTACCGGACTGTGTGTTCCTTGTGATACCCTTATTCTACCCTTATTCTTCCGTAACCACTAATGGATAAGTAATTTACCGCAATACACCGGTGTGATAGTGGAGAGGTGTGGTGCAGCGGCCAGGGCAGCTGACTTCGGAGCACAGGGTTCACGGTTCGATCCCCGGCTCCGGCGGCAGCTCAGCACCATGTGACTCTGGGCAATAGCTCACTTAATTTCCACGACGGCCCCCAGCGCCTTGAGACCCGTAAGGGTGAGTAGCTGCGCTATATAAAAACGGACTTACACCCTTTAGGCCACACTGTCTGCCAACCGTCCACCCACATTCGGGTACTAGTCCCTGTGTTGGACCACTTGGAGGTCTGGCTCCAGGAGCACAAATCCTGGGCTACTTTGATTCCTTCCTTTTATTTGGTTACGACCTCATTACATTCGGGCATTTGACCCTTGATGTGTTTATTTGGAGGTCTTGCGATTGAGTGTACAAGAACCCGGGACAGTTGTGGTATTATGCGAAATTGGCTTTGTATGTAGTACATGATCAGTGTATCAACTGGTGTCACCTATACTTCATTTTTTACCATTTTGGACAGCACTATTTCAGCCATATTTCCAGTGGTGTGGAACATATTTTCCAGACATGTGTATTTTACATTAGGAACTACCTTCAAATAATTACGAAATACCTCGCTGGAACCTGTATGTATTTTGTTATTACTGTCATGATTGTAACATTTGTATTATGAATACCATATATGATTTTCCCAGATGAGGGTATCTCTGGAGACTTTCCAACATGGCCGACACGGTTCTGTATGTATTATTCAGACCTTTTAGAATGGAAGTCCATTTTTGCTGTCCGGTCATGTGTGTATATGTATCACTGTATTGGTGTAATCTTGTCATGTGATCAAGGCTGCGCTGCAGCCGAAACGCGTAATGATGAGTAAAGAAAATGTAATTTACTTGCATATTCCAGCATCCTGAGAGTGTGTTTTTCGTGCAACATTGCTTGCAATCTTATGCTGTGATATATATATATATATATATATATTTTTTATTCCAACAACGCCCAAAAGCTTGGGGGCACACTCGACGGCAGCGGAACCATCCGATTTCAACACAGTTTTAACGCAGGGAACTTGCATCGTTTCTCCTGTACATTTCTGGACCTGACGCGTTTCAAGGTAAATCCTCTTTTTCGAAGGTCACTTTTCATGTTGATTTCGCAGGAAGTTCTTGCATGCTGTTCCATTATATATGGCCCCCAGTGGGCCCCGCCCCTTGCGTGTCTCATTTTCAGCATGCTGGGACTTGTGGTCCCATGTAGAACAAATCTCTCCCTTTGGTAAAAAAGATCGAGGCAGACACTTGTTGCAGTTTTACTTTTTTATTCTTTGTCTGCCATAATGCGTTTCGACCGAACACAGCGGTCTTGGTCACATGGCATGCCCACACTCCTGACAGCACTTTTACACGTTTTTTTTCCCATAGTTTTTTTCAAATCATAAACATAGAGGCAATACTTCTCCATCAATTTATATCAGCCCATATGGTACATTCAAAAATACGTTTGGGATCAGTTGTATAATTAAAGCCATTTTTGCGAACCCCCCATTGATTTACATGATTCATTTTTTACAGCTATGTTCTTACATTTCATAATTTTTAAACAGCCTTTTGCCATGTTTCACTTTATTCACATTTGTTATTGATTTCTGATTCGTCTAAAAAATCAAATGTAATATGCCCTAATTTTTGCCACTTTATTAATCTTCAATGCCATTTTGATTTTATTCATCTAATGGTGTCCTATAAGCAGATATTTGGACATATCTTAAGTAACACTTAGTCCTCTGCGCATACCCACTATGAATTAGCTTAATGTTTGCCTCTAACATTTCTGTGGTGCAAAATACTAAGCCATATTATTGCTAATGCTGCCATTCATGGGGTATTTTATAGTACCTAAATATAAGAATCACCCTAACTATAACACAATATCATTAAGGCCAAGTGGGCTGACTTCCAATCACTGTGCAAACAGGCAATTCATTTAATCATTTGGCAAAATTATGATACAAGGTGCAAATATCAAAATCAATATCTTAAAACATGATTCCCATACATTGGGGTTATAGCTTAATGATCTGTTTGGTTAACTTGATAAATTTGAAACGGCGACTAAAAGATCATCATTATTGTCAAATTACAGATGTTACAAGTGATTACATTCCTGCCCCAGTGGGCAAGCACTCATTCATTACTATCATTCTCATATCATCTAGAGACACAAATGCAGTTCCTCATCGATGTTGAGGCTAATTGGTACCATGCAGTTCAGGTTTACAATATATCTCATTTCTAGCTCCCTTAGCATTTTTACCCAGTCCCCACCTCTTTTCCTCGGAGGTACAGTATAAATCACAAAATACTTTATCTGATTGTGGTCATTATGGTGGTGTGTTGGGCAAAGCTTGCTACCGTATATGTTGGGTCATTGTTTGTGATGGCACGCATGTGCTGCAAAATCCTGTTATGTACAGGCAGTGTGGAACTGCCTGTGCAGGTTAGGTTGCAAGTGCAAGTTAATACATAGATAGCAAACTCTGTTCTGCAGTTATGTGTGCTCTTTATTTTGATTTGCTCCATGCTAAATAGTGATATGTATGTTGTGGTATTCTGACATATACTGCAGGCCTTACATCTTGATGATTTTTTGAAGCCTGCCCGAGGTTTCATCCAACTCTCCCTCTCTACAACTTCCGGACTGCTGCATACTAAAGTATCTTTTAGTGAGGGAGCTCGTCTATATGTGATTTGCGGCCATTTCGGTACCAGTGTACCTATTATTGGGTCTGCTTTAATAATATGCCAATTTTTACTGAACAGGGCTTCTAGATTCTTTTCTTGGGCTGCTCAGTCAGCTGCTCGCTTCCTTGTCTGTTTTGAAAAGAGAATTGTCTACCTGTTCTTGTTGTTTGCTGACCTCTGAGCTTCCTCAATCACTTTAAGACTGTAACCTCTCTGTAAAAACCTTTCTTTCATATCCTCCTGACATTTTTGTTTGTCACTTTGTGTACTGCAGTTTACATATATATAACCCGGGTACATATATGTGGCGTTAGGTATAGAAAATGTATAAAAAACTTACCTTTAGATATTTTGTTTTTTTGATGTTGTGGTTACAATATTGTGACCCCTTTGATATTTCAGATTGAATATTCCCAGCCTACAGCTTCGAGGCTCACCTCCTGAAATGAACCACCTAAATGTCTAATGACCTCCAAACCATTCCCACATGAGACTCACTCGTACCATTAAATTTCATAACTGTACCTATCTTGTGAAAATGTTCTAGTTGCTCAATAAAAACAAAAAGGAAAGTACAAATGCATTCCACATTATAGTTAGCTTGTCTAAATTTCAATCTAGCACTTTGTTTTTTATTTAAAGTGAAATTATTTTGAAGAAATGACGCATGTTTTTGTGTAATTGAATTCGTTGACAAAAACTTTTGTTTTTTAATGATGCTTTTAAAAGCACATGCACCTCCACGCTTTAAGATGATTAAGCAGCCAAACGAGTACACCATTAACGTAAAAACATGAAACTTTTAAAAACTTTAGCCACAACATTCCACAAACACCAGTCAAACTAACTGTGTGCCTTTTATAACCAAGAAAGAGAGGCGTGTGTGTCGTAATCAGAGCCTCAAATTTAATTAATTGCCTTATTGGACAGCCAATGCAGATGTCTCAGCAAAGTAGTAATTAATATGAGCATAAAAGGGGCACAAATTATTTATGTATTCATTTATTACTCCATTTATAGTGCCCGTTTATCCAAAGTGCTAATTATAAACAATTAAAAAATTGCACAAAATCAGGAGTAGGTCAATAAGCTTGTGAACTAAGGTACAGCAGCATATGAAAGAACTCGTTTGCTAAAAAACAAGAAAATACAAGGATAAGGAGGTAACTGTTAAGCCTTTTTCTGAAGACAAAAAGAAACAGTAGGTTATTACACTGCAATAACATATCTAGCCATGTTATGGCGCTCCCACACGGATGCAGACCTGCCAACTTCTAAAAAATGTTCACAGTGTGAGAAGAGGTGCGAGGCTTAGTGCGGAGCACAGCCCAAGGCATTTCTACACTCCCTTAACTTCTCCACTTAAAAAAAGTCCCGCTGATGTTTCACGTACAGTGATGAGTACTGGCTGTGCATGGCTACAAACACTGGAAGCCCACTCTGTGAAGGGGTTTTCAGCTCATCTTTTGTGCTTCCGCCGGCGTGATATTGGGTCTTTTCCGGGAGACGTGTGTAGGGCTCAATATAGTGTGTCACACAGTGGCACTATGTGAGTGGGCAGGTCTGTCAGTGACACCTTTCTAAGGGAGACCAATATGAAGATTATTTCAGCCATCCACGTAGAGATCCATCCGCCATAATGTGCATTTCCATCAGTGGCGTAGTAAGGGGAGGTGGTCCACTCCGGGCGGCACTAGTTTTGGGGGTGTGGCCTCTCCCCCCTCTTACCTGAGGCCGTCGGGGGGGGGGCAGCAAAGGCAGGAATTCCCCCCCACTCCTCGCTCTTACATGCGGCCTGTTGCGGGCGGCAAATGCAGGGACCGCCTCGGGCAGTTAAAGGTCTAGCTACGCCACAGATTTCCATATGTGTTCCCGTCTGTGGGGCTGATTACCAGTCTGGCGGTCTTGCGGCCGCCAGACCCGTGGTGGCACAGCAGTGGTGGTCCACCGTTGTGCCAATTACGACTTCCAAAGTCATACCGGCAGTGTACTGCGGGCTGCGTTAGGGAACAGTCATTCCATGGCGGTGGCGCAGCTGAAGAAAACCCATTACTGGAGGAATAATGAGCTCCTAAAGTTACAAAGAAGAAATATCCCAAGCGCAACCATCCTTTTTATATGGTCTAGGACTTTATAATGCAGCTAAACATTTGAACGATTTTTTAACACTCAGAGGAGAATCTAAGAGGTCAAATGCCCCATGTCCTACCATACTATTCAGTGGGGCATGGCTGCCACTGTGCATTGGTGTATTGGTTGATGGTGTCTTAAATTCATCTGAATTCACCTCTAGGAACACTATTCAACTTTAGTGTAGATTAAATAGACTTCAACCAGATTGGGATATATAGACTTGGAGTAAATGACTGAGAGGGGAACTCATGTTGATTATGGTTGCCAACCATATTTACTCTGTTGAATGGGAACACAGACATAGATAAACACAGACATGGTCTTGGGAAGACAGTGGGGGCATGAGGAAAGAGAGCTCTGGTAATGAAATTTATTGGGATACCATAACATGGAAAGACACGTAAACGAAAATCCACTGAGAGGGAGAATTAAACCAATACCCTGAGAACACAACGAAGAGACAGGTGAAGATAAAAGGGAGTTGGGGGGCTCGTGCAAACCGCCCGCAAGATGGCCGCAGGTCTGTAGCGCTCCATCTGCCATCGGAGACTTGCTATGTATAAAAACAACGGCTGATTTCTGGGACTGCATGTCGGGTAAGACTTGAATGCGCGAACGCAGGGAGAGCAGGTATTTACCTTTTTCGGCTCGGTTTATGCCGTAATTGGGTGTTAAGCTCTCCCGCGTTGCGCTACGCACCTCAGTATTGGCGCTTGCGGCTGCCATTTTCTACTTCAGGAGGCGCGGCGAGCCGGCAGTTTTCTCGCCCGGTGCCTCCCACAATTCTATTTTTCCTCATTTTTCTCACGAAAACCCCAGGGGGAGAAGAAAGAAGGCGATGAGGACAACAGTGAGAGATAGAGGACGGCTCCTCTAAAAAGGTTAATTCTTCCTTTTCCCTCATTCTAATAATAACTGCTACGTAATGGGAATACTAATTCTTCAGTATATTTTGGGACAGTGGTTCTGAGGTTACATATATTTTTTTGTCACTCCTGGCAAGATGTGGTGATTAGGAAGTCAGAGGTTTACAGCAGATAATCCATTTTATTCTTCCTTCAAGAACTCTGGTTAATTTTGTTACCTTCTCCTCAAGGGATAGTTATGTGCACTCTTCTAAGTATTCAACTTCTGGTGCTGTGTTTTTATGACATTAAATAACAGACGCTTCTCGATATTTTTTGGCATTGCGTTACTGTGTTCGCTTCGCGGCGATTTTTAGTAGAATTTGCCACATACTTATGGAACCCTCTCCGTCCACTGGTCAGACGGCTGTCATCTCCTCTGCAACCATGCCCTCTGTCAGTAAAGACTCGAATACCCCTACAAAACGACAGAAAAAAGATCCTGGCTCCCCTACAAAGTCTCCTTTACCTCTGACCTTGGATGACCTCATGGAAGAAATTAAACACTTGAAACCTTTTGTTACGGATACCAATGTCACTCTTCAACGTATTGAAGAAAAGTGGTCTACTCTAGAGTCTAGAGTGTCAGGTGTGGAGCAGCAGATTAGTGAGGTGCAAGATGCGGCTACCAAGATTGATGGCATGGCTAAAGAGATTGCGCTCATGAAACAACAAACTGAAGACTTGGAAAATCACAACAGGCGCAATAATCTCCGAAATTATGGCGTACCAGAAGGAGCGTAGGGGTCGGACATGCTTGCATTTCTTGCGATTCATATCCCTAAACTGGTGGGTCTCAAGGAGGGAACACATCTTAATCTACAATGAGTTCACCGAATTGGCCCACAACGTGTTGGTACTTTAAGCTCTGACCGCCCCAGAGGAATAATTGTTCTTTTTCTGGAATACACTGAGCTACTAATGGTCTTATCGGTGGCCAAACAGAGGAAACAAATGTTATGGTCTGGTCAGAGGGTATTTATCTCCCAAGATGAAGCCCGGGCGACATCAGCTCGCCGGAAGGAGTTCTTATCCTTCCCCCCTACTCTGCGATCCATGAATGTGAGGTATGTTTTGGTGCATCCATGTTTTTTCAAGGTCACCTACAAGGAACAAACTTTCTCATTTGACTGTCCAGAAGATGTGTGAAAATGTATTCTTAAACACAAAGGCAAAGTCATGGACCTTGGGAAGGCCTGAACTCCTTCACAGATGTTAAATTATATTATGCCTCTATTTTGGTTCTCTTTATTTAAATTACTATCTATATTATTCAAGGAGTTAATATAATGTTACTAAGGATAACATAGATATTAAGGGTTTGTGATATTGTTAATTATCTCTATTTAACTTGTCTACATATTTAACCTTGTTATTTATTTTACTTTTCTTTGCAGCTATGTGTGGTTTAATTTGGAGTCCCTTCCTGATGTGTTGTTCCCAAGAGCCCCCTTCCCAGACCTCTTGTCTCTATAGTATCCCAATGTCTTGGTAAGTGTTTTATTATACTGGTCTTTTTCGTATTTTGCAGTCCTACTTGTTTATACATTTGCATTACTATATTGTTGTTTTGTTGGTTTTATTAAGGATAATAATTGTTATCTCTCTTTCTATTTTTTCTTTTTCTTTTTTCCATGTTTATGATTGTCTCCGTAGTCATTGCTACCCACTATTGACTGATTTTGGGCTTGTTGCTGTCTTCAATTTATGCGCTTCTCCACCCCTCCATTATATTTTCTTCACATTTGATGTGCTCCATTTTCTTAATGACTGAAGCTCTTTGGCTTTTTGTCATCCCCTCTGTCTCTATCAGACTCATTATTCCTTTCTTTATTTTCATTTCTTTCTCCTTTTTTCTTTCCTTTTTTGTTTCTCTCTCTTTTTTTCTTTGTTTTTCTCTTTCTCTTTCTCTATTCTCATTTTGAAATATGGATCATCATTGAATATAAATGTTAGAATGCTGTTTGAGATATTTATGCTTATATGGTCGGTTGTTTGGGTCCCTTTATATATTTATTGTAACTCAATATGTATGCTAACACATTACAAAGGTAAATAATCTAAAAGTTATTTCCTGGAATGTCAAGGGCTTACGGAATCCTATTAAGAAGCAAAGAGTGGTTACTCATCTATCCTGTCTTAAATGTAATTTTGCTTTATTACAGGAAACGCATTTACTTGTCAAAGACTTAAATTTGCTGTGTAGAAACTGGGTCGGTCAGGTATTTTGCTCTCCAGCCTTTGATCACAAAAATGGGGCCATTATTTTGGTTTATAAATCTCTTCCTTTGGTAATTGAGAAGGAGGAAAGAGACACAGAAGGACGATGGTTACTATTACATGCTACTATTCATCATATACCCATCTCTATTCTAAATATTAATGGTCCTACTGGTATTGATGTGCAATTTTGGGACCAAATGTCAGATATGTTATGCTCCTGCCCGAATGCAAATCTTATAGTAGGTGGCGATTTTAACCAGATTGTAGACCCCGTTTTAGATAGAAAATCACAGGTTCTATATGTTCCTAACAAGATGCAGAAAACATTTACAAGGTTTATTCACTCTAGAGGGTTAGTTGATGCCTGGAGATTGTACTCTCCAGATGCACTGGAATACACCTTCTATTCATCTACTCATAAATCACAATCCAGAATTGATTACATATTTCTTTTCCCTCCTTTAGTTCCTACACTTACTCACGCTGAAATACGAATTTCAGATCATGCTCCAGTTATAGTTGATCTTGATTTATTACCAGAGACTTCTAAACCAAGTAGATGGCGATTTAATAATAGTCTTCTAAAGGATAAAGAATTTGTGAAAAATTTTGAATGTTTTCTTCAGGAGTATTTTTTACATAACATCACACCCGATATTCCATGTCATATAATTTGGGATGCATTTAAGGCATCTGCCCAAGGTTATATAATTAACAATGTTACGGCTAAAAAGAAGAAAGCCATTAAAGAAACTTCTCTATTACTCCATTCTTTTAAACAATTAGAGCATGAATATTTCACAACTAAAAAGAATGATGTGTTACGGCGCTTAATGAATGTTAAATTTGAATTCAAAAAGAGATCAACAGAGGGAGCCGCTGGAACATTATTAAAAATGTATTCTAAGTTCTATGGAGGGCGTAATAAGGCAGGCAAATGACTTGCTAATTATGTGAAGATCAAATCTCAGAAGTCAAAAATAGTGAAGACAACAGACGACAGTGGGACTCCTCATTTTAAAAACACTGAAATCCTAAAATGTTTCTCTGACTTTTATACAAATCTCTATACACCGGATTACTCTCCCACGGATGAAGAATTGGATACCTATTTCTATTCTCTCTCACCCAATCGACAACAGATACAGGATCTCTCCTTTTTAGATGACCCATTTTAATTTCTGAGCTAAAATCCGCTCTTAATTCACTGCCAAAAGATAAAGCGCCTGGTCCGGATGGCTCTTCTGTTGAATTCTATTCTTCTTTTTCACATCTTCTACTCCCGCATTTACTTACTCTATACGAATATTTTCTCTCACAAAATGAAGCCTGGGGCAACTTCTTGGAGGCTATGATTTGCTTAATCCCCCAAAAAGATAAAGATCCTTCCTCGTGTGCCAATTATAGACCCATTTCCCTTATTAATTTAGATTTCAAACTCTTTGCTAAGATCTTATCTATTAGGATTCCTCCTCTTATTTCTGATATGGTTGGATTTGAACAAACTGAATTTATTAAAGGAAGGCACATGACTGATAACTCTAGACAGTTTTTGGATATTTTACACATGGCCTCCACTAGTAACATGACTACGGCTGCTGTAACTTAGGACGCCGAAAAGGCATTTGACCGTGTCAATTGGAAATTTATGATGCGGGCTCTCAAATGGCATGGGTTTAGTTCAACTTTCCTTTAATACATTGCTATATTATACTCTTCTCCGATGACTTCTATTTTTCTAAATGGTATCCAATCTTCATATTTTCCTCTTTTACGGGGTACCAGACAAGGATGTCCTTTATCTCCTTTGCTCTTTGTTTTATCTTTAGAACCTTTTTTACTTACACTACGAAATTCCTTTGCGTTTCATGGCTTCCGATGTAAGGACACTGAGATTAAATTTACCACGTACGCTGATGATGTGGTCCTTTATGTTTCTGATCCAGAATCATCAGTACCAGTCTTTGCTAGTCTCCTATCATCTTATTCGAAATTATCTGGATATAAATTGAATTTTTCCAAATCTGAGGTACTTCCCTTCAATAAATATTGTTTGAAAGATATGTTTAATGGCAGTAGACTTAAATGGTCTCCACAATTTATTAAATGTTTGGGAATTAAATATTTTATTTCCTTGGCAAAGACTATTCAGATTAATTTAGATGATGTTCAAAATAGAATTTGTTAAATGACGGAGAAATGGTCACCTTTATATTTGTTTTGGTGGGGCAGGTTAGCCACGATACAAATGATGTTTCTGCCTGTCATTAATTTTTATTTGTCCATGTTACCTATTAAACTTCCCCAAAAATGTTTTAAATTGCTAAATAAATTGATTTCTGGGTTTTTATGGAATGGGAAAAAATCTCGCATCTCCTTAGCATCTCTTTGTAAACCTAAATAGTTGGGTGGTGTAGGTTTTCCAAATTTTCAGTAATATCATTCGGCCTTTGTTCTAAAGCAAGTTCTACCTTGCATCAGAGATGTAGAATCTTCACCTAACAATATTTGGCATAAATTGGAGGACTCGCTTATGCCACCCTTCCCTTTTTATTCTTTAATATATTTTTCAAACCCTCCTCGGACATTTTCTGCTCCGACTATTAAGCATTCTAGCATGATATCTTCCCGTGTTCTTAAAAGTTCTGCATCTCCGGTACAACATTTTTTGGATTCTTCAATTTGGCATAATAAACTTATCAAAATCTCAAACCATACTATTTTCTGGAAACAATGGGTAATTAAAGGTATAATTCAAGTTTAACAATTAATGCGTGTTATGACTCCTCTTTCTTTTCCGGAAGTTCAATCTAAATTTGATCTTTCCTTCACTTATGCCGTTAGATACGAATCCCTTAAAGGTGCTCTCTTACAAACTATTTCCATACTCAGTCAATCGCAACCTCCCACTTGTTCTTCACCTCCTGACCCAATTACATTTTCGTCATCACTCAAAGCATCACAGATTTATAAATATTTGCATTACATTACACCTTCCCGTCCCAAATCTAAAATTGAGTTACTGTGGGAATCTAATTTTCTGCATTCCTTCTCTTTAAAGTTCTGGGGTCTAATTTGGAACAAGATACACCATACCTCATGTAATGCCAGTACTACACAAACCCTTTATTATTTGTATAATAGATTATATATTACCCCACTTTCTCTGCAAAAGTACAATCCAACTTTTTCAAATATGTGTTGGTCTTGCAATACTCACCCAGGCACAAATCTACATATGTTTTTTCATTGTCCACCAATTACAGCCTTTTAGGGTTCAGGTCTGTAAAATCATTTCTACTATTTGATCTACCACCTTTCCCTTTGATATTAAGTGCATTTTTTTTGGGAAGCTCCTCACGCTTTTGGCCAGCTCATTCAAAATTAGGTAAATTTGTGGATCTGTTACTTGCCATTGCTTTTCATGTATTTGTATCTAACTGGAAAAATGCCAAAAATTTCTCTGTTACTGGCTGGTGGAACCTTCTTTGTTCTCATCATAGACTTGATAAGGCATCAGCCACTTCTACATTACAGATGATTAATAAAGATCTTTTCTGGTCTCTACTCACTGCTTATTAAACAAAACTTATAAACCTTCTAGGGATTCTACGATTGTTTTTCAACCCCCATGATTGTTTTTACTTCTCTTGTTTGATATTATATACAGGTTATTATACAATTGTTACTATATGAGATAAGCATTTATATGACATATTATAAGATGTAAATTTTATTTTATGATCTATATACAGAATATGTAATATATATTTTCATGTATCTTTCTCTTCTTTCTTTCTCTTTCCTTTTCTTCTCTTTTCTTTTTTCCTCTTCTTTCTTCTCCTGTCCTCCTTTTCCTAATTATAAAATATAAAAACGCAATTTCTGAGTACAGAATGAAGATATTATTTCAATAGGTTTATTGTACAATATATCTCTTTCTTTATCTTAATACTATCTCTTGTAATTACTCTCTTTTGTAACGCTCTAATTCATAACTCAGTTTTATTTTAAACAAAAGATAATTCTGTACTTCTTTATTACATTTTAATAAAGCTTTTATTAAACTAAAAGATACAAGGGAGTTTTGGAAAGACACAGGGAAGTCACAGAGAGGCACAGGAAAACTGAGGAAGACACCAGAATGTCATGGGAAGTAGCTGTGTAGAAATAGTAAGTTTCAGGAGAAACACCGACACAGGTGAGATGCAGCTTCTACGGGGATCTGGAAAGAACCTAGCGAGGCATAAAACAGATAAGATTGAAGATAATGGAAACTTCTGAATACATGTAGACTAAACCCCAAGTAAATTATCTGGACACAGCAAACACAAATTCAATTACTGGCCAATAAAGCTCAAGCAACATGTGTTTACAATAAAAACTCAGCATTATAACTTTTTAAATAAATGATTATCGACCTGGAAGCATATGGCCTAAATTTTGTAAATACACCAAGCTTAACTGAAACAACATGCAAACCTTCAGCTAGCAGGATTCAACAGAATACCCTTTGGCTCATCGGCACAAAACCTTGCTGACAGTTACACACTGAATAAACCACATATGGGAGGAACAACTTTTTAACATCACCATTTACACACAAACCACAACTTATTGTCATAAAGTCACAACATTCGATGCCCTCCTGAAGAATCCTGTGGGATAAAAGCGGGCTTATGGCAGGCACTGGGAAGAAAGTATTGGGCATTGACAGCAAGAATTCAATGACCTTGTGGTAAATAATGTAAACATTCATAGGCACCACACTACTACCACAATAACATGGCAGGTAAGACCCAGAATGACTTTAGTCTGTAGGGCATGGACTTCACAAATTATTTTGGTTTGACCATATTCCTCAGCTTACCATTCACTCTGTCACTTCACCATGATGTAATCGTAGACTAGACACCAACAGTGCTTGGAAGCCAAGTAGAAAGGAAAATGACATGCTATTAATAAACAAAACTTGCAGCCTAGCATGAGGAATCAGACTCAACAACATGGGGAATGTTTGTGGTTTGGGTGTTAGGTTATATATACTCCCATCACAAGATTGAAAGAAGTATGTTAACCTGGAGCTAAATTGTCTATATTTTCATTTACAATCTCTTCTCTGTTCTCCTTTTATTAAAGTACTACTTTGTTTCATCTTGATATCCCCTATTTGGGTGTCAGTGAACATTTGGCCTGTTAGTGGTCAGACAGCTGCCCTACCTTGCTGAGTCTGAAATTAATGATGTAGAGAATGAAACCAGGGAGACCTTGTTTCCCTCGTAGACACTTATGGATGCCTAGCATTGTCACGCGTTTTCTGGGGGGTAAGACCACACCACATTCTAAATTTGTAGGGGAGTCGATTGTACACCTTAGCTCAAGCAGAATAAGAACCAGACTAACCTTGGGCCTAGTCAACAGTCTCAATGACTGATGACACTCCTTCAGCACAAACCGATCAACTGATGTACTGGTTCACCTACGTAGTAAAGGTATTTCAGGTCGTGAATCAGATACAGTGGGGATGGGGACATCAACATCTTGTGGCTTTGAAGAACGAAATGCTTTCACCATATAGGAGTAAGAGAAGGGTCAAATGTGTGAAAGGAACAACTGTGGTTGTCACAACAAGAGCAGTTACATTGGCACAACAGTGCATTAACAACTTTTTCTCTTTGCCACCAGGACCAGACTGCAAACAATGTCACCCTTTGTAGGGGTGGGCGTAACGTGCATAATTCCATGTGGTGTTATCATGCAGAATTGCCTAAGAATTCCGTAAGATTACGTGGAATTACGCAAGAAGAGTAATTCTGCTTTAGAGCTGTTTATTAGCGCTCTTGGGTCAGGATTTCCCCCAACATACTCCAGGCATTTAGCGCTATTTTCTTAGCAAAAAATGCACCCTTGCGTCCAAAATTGACACAAGGATCCTTTTGCGCTAAGAAATAGCATTAAATGCAGCAGAACACAGAAAAAAGTACAAGCTGCCTCTTGCAGTCACTAAATGTGCTCTTGTGGTAGGCTTTTTCCCCCAAAATTACTTGAACGAGTGTAATCATGTTATTATTGGTAATTCTGCATCAAAGAGTAACCGAGAATCACCGAAAATACTCCGATTGTTCTGCCGTAATTGAAAATACACCCAGACCTCGTCCTGTGATGAATGATCACCATTATCACTGCCCCCAAAAAAATAAAATGGTTGTGACCGAGACGCTGGCAAAATGGGGAATTGCCAGGCCATAATGTTAATCCGAAAGTAGCAGAACCCTTTCTATTTTAGAAAAATGAATTTCCCACAGGGGAATTCCTTTACTTTCTGAACCACAGGAAGTTACACATAGCCCAAAGCTATCTGTTTTCCTAAAGCATCTGTACTTCTCAGGCGTGAGAGTCTGGAAAGATGATGAGTCAGGTCAAAGCAAAACAATCTGCTTCTCAATGCCTTTCCCCACTGATAGCTTGATCTTAAGCATTCTGGATAATTTACTTAATAGAAGCATTGAAATCAAGGTCTGAATGCTGAATATTTCTAATTCCCTGAAAATGGAAACTAAGAAGAGATATCAGTGTCTTAAAATCCACTAGACTAGAAGATGCTTAGACATGTTTATAAATAGAGAATGTGAGTATTCATTCAGTATGTATGTATGTATGTATACGATATATATAAAGCGCGCTAACACCCTACGGGTACCCTGGCGCTGTGATACGTGAAGTCAACAATCACCACTAGCAAGAAGCAGGTTGGCCAGAAAAACGCATTCAGAGCATTGAGAGATTCATACTCTAGGAAACAGCCATGTTTTTATCTTTTTTCTAAATTGAAAAAGATTGTTAGACTGTCTGAGCTCAGGTGGGAGTTTATTCCATAGCCTCGCAGCTGCTATGCTAAAGGCCCTCCCTCCAGATTTTACTCTCCTAAATCTGGATACTTTCACCATATTGGCGGAAGAGGAACGAAGACACAGAGTGGGGACATACCATGCAAATTTCTCCTGCAAAGGCTTGGGTCCGGCGCAGTGCAAAGCTCTGAACACTATACAGAGTGACTTAAACTGTATTCTTTGCAACACTGGGAGCCAGTGTAACTCCGAGAGAGTCAGAGAAGCAGAAGAACATCGCGGCCTCATTAAAGCTAACTTAGCCGCCGTTGTTTGGATCCTCTGGAGTCGCTCGATCAGATACTTTGGGGACTCAAGCAGCAGGGCATTACAATAATCCAGCCTGCTTAGGATAGTGCTTCTTAGTACCAGGGCTCTAGCCGTGTTTGGAAGCAGCGGGAGAATCTTCCTCAGTGCTCTAATGAGAGAAAAACAGCTCCCCACTGTTTTGTTCACTTGAGTCTCCAGACTCAGGTTGACGTCGAGCATGACTCCCAGGTTACGTACCGTTTTGGAAGGGACCAAAGGAGTGGTCGTCGGGATGGGCCAGAAGTTATCAGGAAATAAAGGAGGAACCTTCCCAACTGCACAGTGTAAGACCTCTGTCTTATCTGAGTTAAATTGTAGGGAGTTCTCTCTCAGCCACTGTGCAGTATCTTGCATGCAAGCATGAAATTCCTCCAGAGATATGGACTGATTTCCCTCTAGGGATAAAATAAGCTGAGTATCATCAGCATAGTTCACCAGCTCAACATTATGAGCCCTTATCGTATCAATCAATGGGCTCATATAAATGTTGAACAGGATGGGACGAATAGCAGATCCCTGAGGAACACCATGTCGGATGTTAATAAACTCAGATTGATAGGGGGGAGGGCCACAGCCTGGCACCTATCGGATAGATAGGAACGAAACCATTCCAGAGCAGTGCCCACTACCCCAGCCTCTTCAAGTCTGGTCAGCAATATCTCATGGTTGACCGTGTCGAATGCGGCAGACAGGTCAAGCAAGATTAGTATAGCCAATTGTCCCCTGTCTACACGCATTCGAAGATCATCCACCACGGTCACCAGAGCGGTCTCCGTTCCATGTCCAGGGCGGAAACCGAATTGCACATCCGCTAACCTGTTATTAGACTCCAAAAACTGGGAAAGTGCCTTGCTGACCAGGCGCTCGAGGATCTTAACCGGGTATGGTAGAAGAGAAATGGGCCGATAATTTTTTGGGCAGGCTGGGTCAAGGGTTGCTTTTTTCAAGAGTGGCGTGACCACAGCTTGTTTCCAACATGCAGGTACTGACCCACTGGTCAGGGATTGATTACAGATCTGCCGGAGCCTAGGGAAACATTCCGAGCCCAATTCCTTCCAGATTTTATGTGGAAGAGGATCTAAAGGGGAGCCAGAAGAAACACCCAAGGCGGCTCTACCAAAATCCTCCTCTGAGGGTGGCTCAAAATGGTCCCAAAAACTCGAATTGGCTGTCCCTACCCCATTCTGCCTTCCTGCAAGTTGTGCCCTTTCTGTCCTACTAGTGGGGCCTTCCTCCTCAGCCGAAATATCGGCCTTGAGACCGTCAATGATGTTACTGATTTTATCCACAAAAAATATCGCTAAGCTGTTACAAAGATCTTGGGTCGGCTGAGTCTTACTTTGAGAGCACTCCGGATTAGCGATATCATTCACTATTTTGAAAATACTTCTGGAATTATTTTGCGAATTCAGTATAATATCTGCAAAGTATTCTGCTTTTGCTGAGAAAATTTCTTTTTTGTAATTAGCTATAACTGCCTTCCAAGCAATTTTGTCCTCATCAGCGTACATCTTTCTCCACTTCCTTTCTGCCTGCTTACAACTCAATTTCAAAGTCTTAAGTTTTTCATTGTATTATCGGGCTGAGGGTCTACCAATTTTCTTACGATTTTTCTTGGGGGCAATCTGGTCGAGTCTGGTATTTATCTGATTACAGAAATCCACATAATTCTCCACCACCAGTTTATCTTCATTAAAGTCCCCATTAAAGGAAAATATCGGGGAAATCGTAGCCTTTTTCAAAAGCCCTTTCCAGTCCCTACTCAAGAAATTCCTAGCCTCACTGACAGCAGGGGTCGTCCTCCTGGGATTATATGTCTGGAATTTGACCAAATGGTGATCAGACCAATCCACCGGCAGGATGTCCACTGCTCCTATGGTCTGCTCTTCGGAAAAGATTAGGTCAAGTATATGCCCTCCCTTATGTGTAGCCTCTGTAACCCATTGCAATAGGTCGAGGCTTTCGCAGGATTGGAGAAGGTTGTTGTAACCAGCATCTAAGTTTCCATTCAACCATAAGTTGAAATCACCCACAATGAGCAGTCTGGAGTGGGTAAGTGCCATATTGCTAAGGACATCAGTCAGCAGCTGCAATTGTGGGAGATGGCTACCCCGGGGGGTCTATAACAGACTATACCAGTCAAAAAATGTCCTTTCAAGTCTTTTAATGAAAACCCCAGAAGTTCAAAACCCTCCACCTTGTCGATGTCCAATGGGACAAAGTCCCACGTTTACCTGAATATACCCCACCTGAAGCCCAAACCACGACCAGTAGAGGAGACTTAGACCATAAGTTCATGGATTTCCAATGCAAAGTTTCCAACAAAGGTACTTCCAAAAATTAAAGACGACAGAACTCACCAGCCCTTCAATACCTCCTTCAATACCTCTTATTCAGACCTTATCCCCAGGATAAGAGTTGGGCGACCTCATATCCGAAATATACCCAGAATGAAACAGATTATCTATCTACAACTCATAGTGACCAAAAATGTTCAGAGCAATTTTAATCAAATAAGCATCACAGACTGAAAAATAATCAATACAGAGAGAGAGAGAGATCCTAGAAGAACAAATTGATCAAAGACCAGTCACTAAATTCAATATTTACCTCCAAAATAGATCACAAGGCCAGAAAAAGGCAATCATAACACATGCTCATCTGAACACAGACAAATAATGCGATATTACCTTGCAAAATACAGTCAGCATATGGATATCTGAGACATTGGGATGAACTACAGTTCAGAGAAAGACATTTTAATACTGTAGTGTAGCTCCTATTTCCCTTATAGGCTCTGCGCATTGGAATAATATATCCTATAGGTTTGACATAGGACTGAGGTCGGTATGTCCCTATCGAGTATATTAAACTTAATTACTTGTGCCAGCTAGCTCAGAGGCCACTAGAAACTTCTTGACGACAAGAAGGGATTAGTTTCTGGCTGCCGCAAAACATGACCACTGTGTTTCCCTTACAGAATCAGGATGTGTCCCAGAGTCGTAGAAACAATAGATAACTATTTCACTCAGCTCAGTCGTGCATGTTTCAGTTATTCTCAGAGTCACACAGAAATAACAGACGGGCGTTTCAATAAAGGATTTATTGAACAGTCTTGTTTCTGTTGTAAAGTAGATGTGCTGTTATGATCACAAGACAGTATGCGAGATAAATGATGTACAAGGTGAGCAGTAAAAATAAATAATACTGCGTTAGCATTATCTTTTCAGCATATATGCATTTACATAAAATGACACAGCCTAAAAATGCGAGTACTCATACGATGCGTTTCTACCCTAGTTCTACCCCAGTATACCTAACCTATCCTAGGTGTAGGGAGAAGTAGGTGCTGTATCCCTGACTAGAGTATGCCAAGAGTCTAGTATGCCAAGAGTCTCTCTAGGTTCTAGTCTGCTCCATACCTGAAGAATGAGAGAGGTAGGAATCTCTTTTCCGGACTTGAACTCCAACACCCCGCAAGGGAAGTTAGATCACTGGAAGCTGGACTCTCTTCGAGCAGGAAGGGCAGCGTCTTCTCAGTGCGTCTGGCCGGGAATCGGGCTCCTCTGAAGTCGAGGTTTCCTCTGATTTACAGGGGTTTGGGGAGGTATATTTATACCTGAAAATGGTAGCATTGACGTGAGTTGGGTAGCGAAAGACGTCATGAATGAATCCCTTAGGGAATAAGAGGTTCATGCATAATGTATGAGTCCTTGAAGAAATCAATAGTCCTGGGCAAGGGAAACTCCCGTAGCCTGAGGGTCTGTTTTTTCATGGACTCGTTGAGACGCTAGGGTGGACAGATGTCGGAAGCTATGCCTGTATTTGGTATGCATAGTTTATGCCTAAATAAGGCCTGGGATTCTATGCCTATATAAGGGCAGGTTGGGTTATGTCTATATAAGGACATGATTCTAGAAAGCCCGTTTTAGGACACCCTATGAAGTATACAACACCCACTCCTCTTTCGTGTAGACAACAATACTAAAATGCCTAAACATTTAGAATGCTAAACAATAAAAACCGGAGTACCGCATATTTATAAAACATATCCTAAAAGCTTTTAAAAGACACATTTAAAATGCAAAGGTTTCTGTACATCAAGAAGCATATATATATTTTTTTTATTTCCTGCATAAAGTCTGAAATAAATGCATTTGAAACGAAATATAAAAGCAATATTTACATATGACGAAAATGATCGATAAGGTTGTTCAAAATCAAAGTCATTTCCTGTCATGAAATTTAAATGAACTAATTTAGACACACAAGCTGACTAAGTGTCCCTGGAAGTACTGCCAAGTCTGTATTATAAGGCTAGTTTTACTTTAAGCAGATCGGAGTGCCATTTTCATTCGAAAAATGGGAAAAAAGTTCAAATTTGGTATTGTTCCAAGTCTCTGAAAAATGAAGGCCAAATTGTTGCTGTTTGCACTGGAACACAGTATGCCGAATCAGAAATATTTCACGAGTCTGGTGTAAACATTAGGTCATCTATGTCAATAGACAAAACATCATCCACTGTCGCTGGTGTAAGTTCGAACACCTCATGTAAAAGATTGACCGCACAAAGATGGGAAGCATTGCCCTCAGCATAGGTCGCTGCAGCAATGTTCGCGTCCATGGTTACCTGTGTGCCTGGAGTTGTTTCTCGTACCTCAGCAGCAGCAGGAGGCGTCTGTGAGATCTCAATGAATGCTGACATCAGTATCGGGAGCCTCTGGGGACAACACGAAGCATGGACCGTTATCGGGACCAGCAAAGTATCGACGTCCTTTGGCGCAGCTGATGGGTATGTTAGACAAGCGTCCAACACGCATTCTTCACCGCATAACAGGCAGCGTAGAACAGGTAAGATGCAATCTTGCCAGATTGGTCGGAATGACAGGAACCATGTGGTATTAAGGTCCCGTAAACGAGTCATGCCAAATAGCTGTACTATTCGCACACAGCACTTTCTTTCAAGGAGAGCTTTCTCCATTTCGCTCGGAGATATTTCTGCGAAGAGGCTGGCCATAGCGCAATAGCAGACAGATGAAGAGAATTCCCGCAACAAGTGCTAGAATTAATGGTAAGCTACCAAACACCAAATGTGCAAAGTTCGGAATGATTCCAAGTATTGCCTGGAACGGTGCTAAGAGACCGGTGCAAATGTTCTTAAATACATGTACAATTCCTGTTGTATCTGACATGTTGAAGATACGTGATAACATTTCTATGAAATGTATGGGGCAGTTTGTACGTATTAAAGTCTGTATCTCAGCCGAAGTCCTTGCAACTTGTAGATCATAGGTTTCTCTGGCCGAGGTCAAAGGCACTGTTTGCTGTAAAAGCATGGCTTTCATTCTGCTTAAAGTATCAAATCTTATAAAAGAGACATTCAGTGAAGGCCATAAAGCCGACTCCCTGACTGTGTCTATTGGGGGAAACAATACTTGCATACAGCAAGTGACCCTGGAGTTGACCGTTACTAGATATGGGATGCCGGGCAACATTCCACAGCAGCTCTGATCATTCAACATGAGGTAACTCCCATTCGAAAGTTGTCCAAATGCTGGATTAATCACAGCAGCTGGTGAACCGTGCTGATGACAAGACAAGTTTGCCACAGAACCATTACAAGCACCGTGCAAAATAATGTCCTGACATATGAGTGAACCGGTCAGCGCATGTTTACAGTTAATACCGCTAAGAAACACTTCACGATCCCCACTCCAACATGTATGTGTATACGGTAAATTCCAAGATGTCTTAATGTATTCCTTACCCAACCTTTCATATTTGCCTGCTTGCATCTGTCTGAGGCAATACTGAAACTGAAAAGTTGTCACAGGTAATGTTATTTTGCCATGAATAAGCCATTCTGTAGCTGGTTTTTCTGCCACTGTGAATGGTAATTTGTCAAATTTTTCAATGCTCAGCACTGTATACCTCGCTCCTCTTTGTGCCAGTTCGATCTGTTTATCAGTTAGATTGTATTCTGCAAACAGAGACGACGTGTTGATGAAACGCCAAGGCACATAGCCCGCTCGCAAAGATTGCAGCGTCCATGTTAATAACACAATAGAACGTAATTGAGACTGACCTTGTTGTAACATAGCCAAATCTTGTTCTAGAATGTCGATAGCGGAGGATACAATGCCATCCAACGAATAAATTCTGGAGGACAAAGTTGTTAACCCATTGTCGACTACAGAGAGTGTTTTCTCTAAATTAATACGATCAAGTTCACGTATTCGTTCTGCAGCCTCTATCTGTGACACTTTCCATGCTTCGTTATAAGCAGCGTAGATGCCGGCATATATGAAACGTTTTTGACGCGGTTTTCTTGGTCCAAGCAAGAATTCCCTAAGATCTGCGTCGTGTGCAAGTAAGGTTAAGTGTTGCTTCACATCCTGTAGTGTAGATCTATGCAGCCAATCGAGGCATAATTTTCCTACACTATGGGGTCGATTCCGATTCGGGTTGGAAAAAGCACCGAGCGACTCGGATCCGGAAATTATACCGACCGACACGTACCTGTGGCGCCCGACACGCCAAGTACGATGCAAGGTGTGCAAAATCCGACCGACACGTACCGAACCCAAGTCGACCGACCGAGCCGCACGGAAAACAGCAATCCGGTCGGAAAAACACGCGAATCCAACCGACCGACACGCACCCGGAACAAATCCGACCGAAACGTACACGCGAACTCCAAACCGCAAAGTACGATGCAAGGCGCGAAAACCACGAGCGAGTCGGACGGAGGCCAAGCCGTACGACCGACACGCATACAAAACCGAGCCGAAGCAACACAAAACACCACGACCGACGCATACGCAGCATAGAAAACTGCACATACATAGCGTGAACGAAACGGAGAAGACCGTACGAGACAAATGCAGGGTCCGACTCGGTCACAAGAACGTTTCCAACATACACAGACAGTACAAAGGAAAAATCACCCAAAAAAAGACCAAACAAGCAATTAGCAAGCCAATAAATACTGGGGGGGGGGTGGGGACAGAGAACAAAGACACACCCACAACTCCACCCATATAAAGGACACAAATCACAACCATGAGCCTTTGCAAATGCCATTCCACTGCCAGCACCCAAGAGAAAGCAACCACACACCCACAGCTCATCCCTCACACAAGCCACACACCATCAGCACACCAACAAATACCTACCTCACATACACCCAGCAAAACACACACTCACACACCCTCACCTGCACACCAACACACACATCACTCACCATCACCACCCATCACCATGCCCCCCAAGAAGAATCCCAAGTTCCTAGATAGTGAATTGGAAGTCATGGTAGACGAGATCCTCAGGGTAGAGCCATAGCTGTTTGGCACACTGGTCCAACAGACCCCCATCTCCCAGAAAACCAAGATGTGGGAGAGGATCATCAACAGGGTGAACGCACAATCACCATGTCGGCACACAAAGAGCGACATCCAGAACAGGTGGTATGACGTGCGCAGGAGGGTACGGGACCTGCTCAAAAAAGACTACATCAACAGCCAACACACCGGCAGTGGCCCTCCTGCCAAGCCAATATACCTCAGGCCCTGGGAGGAGAAGGTGCGGGCCATCCTTCCGCCAGTGAGCGTATATGGACTAGAGGACATCCCAGAGCCTGGTGAGTACACAACAAATGTACACAATATACTGCCACAAAACACACACACATCACTGTCAAGGGGAGAGTCAAACCATGCACTCATAGCAATTACACAGCAACCAGAACAGAATCATCCCAAAATGTGTATGTCAGTCAGATAAACACAACACATGCCATCAAAAAAGTCACATCCAACTGTGCCATCACATGTACAAACACAACTACAACTACAGCTAGGCAGTGGCACAAATAGAACTAACAAACACATCCAGACATGTAGCCACCACAACAACACCAACACACAGTGAAGACCACTCAAAGGAAGGAATTCTGTGTATGCTGGCCAAGTCAGTGTAGCCAATAGCATCATGGGAGTCGCAGTCACACATATTGCCCCCCCACAACTGTCCCATCAACACCACCATGAACCATGCGCACATCACAGGGAGTGGAGAAGGACTCACAAGATGGCTGACACTGGCAACTGCTGTGGGGAGCACAAGGCCCTGCTGGCAACTGTGCACCAACAAACAGCAGGACACCACTAACTGACATCCTGAGAGACAACTTCCACTCCCTGCAATGCAAGCACGTTCCATGGTGGGATATCTGGCTGGCTGGGTGGGAAGGAGGACTTGCAGCACTGACCATAGTCACAAGCACCTCCCCTCACACACACCCCAACACAAACTCCACAGAACCCACCTGGTAGAATGCAATGCCCCCCATCCTAACACAAGATCCCACAAAGAACCACCACCCTGGGTTATGTTGTGTGAAGCACAGGGACACTCTTGGGACTCTTAGCCAAACAACTGCCAGGACAACACTCCCAGCCATCCTGTCAGCACAGCCAGCCCACCCCACAGGGAAGCAGAATCAAAGGAAGGAAGCATGGGCATGCTTGGAAGGGGGTGGAGGCAATAGCATGATGGGAGTCGTAGTCACTGATATTGGTCACCCCCACAACTGTCCCATCAACACCACCCTGAACCATGCTCACATCACAGGGAGTGGAGAAGGACTCACAAGATGGCTAACACTGGCTACTGCTGTGGGGAGCACAAGGCCCTGCTGGCAACTGTGCACCAACAAACAGCAGGACACCACTGACTGACATCCTGAGAGACAACTTCCACTCCCTGCAATGCAAGCACGTTCCATGGTGGGATATCTGGCTGGCTGGGTGGGAAGGAGGACTTGCAGCACTGACCATAGTCACAAGCACCTCCCCTCACACACACCCCCAACACAAACTCCACAGAACCCACCTGGTAGAATGCAAAGCCCCC
>CAWUFW010018642.1:0-214065 GCA_963921515.1 Calotriton arnoldi | reverse complement strand
TGGTGACGTCGGCGCTCGTGGCTGACGGCACGGACCCGAGTTGGCGAGTGGTCGTGTCTCTCCTTACTGCGCTAAAGTTGTAGGCCCCATCCCGCTAACCATAACCTTAGCTTGCCCCCACCCTCGTAGTTGCCCCGCAATCCCGACCACCACATATACTTCTATGCTTCCCCACAAATATGAATAGTAATAATAGAAATACCCGAAATATTAAAGGAGAGGATTGTTTCGTAGTCTAACTTCAGTCCACAAGTATTTTGGGAAAGTGTTTGCACCCATCAAAAGGTTTATAAAAAAATCTATGCCACTGTGCATGCTCAGCTGGCACTGGAGACATTCCCAGACAGGAATAAGAACAGCTGGTGCTGTCATGGTCAGCAGAAGCCCCTCCCGCCCCTTTCCAGGCGCCACAACAAACAAAGAAAAAACATGTGCCCGCTCAGTCTTAAGACATTCTGTCTGCATTTTCATTTTGGTATACTTGGCGTTGGGATAGAACTACAGCACCCCCACCCCAACTGCACTGGATCCCTCTGAGTGTACAGCAAAGAGAGCAAATCTCCGTTGCACCATAAAACATTACAGCACACCTCAGTGAAAGCACGGAATAGCGATATCATGTTTTTGCAAATTAGTCACACAATAAATAATGAAGGGAGAAACGAAACTGCACTCTGTATGCAGCCTAAATGTAAGGGTTACTTTCTAAGAAGCTACTGCTACACTGAGCATGTGCACGCTGACAATCAGCATGCAAGCCCACCCAAAATAACGAAAGAAAGGGGCACATACACGCCACGATCACCAACAGGAAGGACGATTTTTGCTTACCTGACCCTCTCTCTCATTTGTTGCTGACTAGAAATAAATGGTCAATATAAAAGTAGGACTACCTTCGCATAACTCCATTAAGCAATTGCCAAAGCTATGTTAGAATGGGCCTGGACTAATTTGTAAGGAAAAGGGGCAATTATTAAGCGTAATCAAGTCAGTATATTATAATGTTTTATCAGATGATCCCGTGCCAGTCACCTTGTTGGTGCCAATCGCACTTCTTCCGGTAAGATGGTGTTTGTGACTGGGTGGCACTCCTGCTCCTGGGTTCTGCTGCTAAGCAGTAGGGGCAGGGAGAGGGGCCTTAAGTGGGGATGCAGCAATGCTAGAAGGCATAGAGTGGGGAGTTTACTAGGCAGATTGGAGAGCAACCGAAAGATACACCCCAGTGGAAACCTCAAACAACATGTGCACCAGATAAAATATAGGTTTTGATCAGCATATTGCTCCATAACATATTGCAATTCTAAGGTATTTGCATCTATACAATTAGCACTACTTGCTCCAAATCGAAAGGCAGAGGAAGCAGCTGTGCAAGAGGAAAGCCTTCCCATCCCATCAACTAAAAAAAACATGCCCAATATCCCTTCAAAGGAAGCCCAAAACCAAACCAATATCCTACCCAAAAAAAGCCCAATGGATGGTCGTCGTCGAAAATTGCAAAAAAGAGCAAAAAAGGCTAAATAAATTTATAAGCAATGGAGCAGGAAGCAGCACTAACACAAAGAGGAGGTGGGAGAAAGGAATGCTATATTAAAATGTAAGCAGCTATGTCACCAAAGCTAAACACAGGCAAACAGTAACAGAGCAGGAAACTTTGAAAAACATAGTCCCCCATAGAACAGATAAAGAACCATAGCGTAATGATACAGTACTTTGTCCCTGCTCCGTGGGAGGAACAGAAGAGAAAAAGATTGGGGCAAAGAGGCAGGACTGACCACTAGCAAGCAAGGTCATTTTAATGGACACTGAAAATGTACTTATTTCTAATAAATTATACTTTTAATTTAAAATTAAAATGTCTCCTTTACCCCCACAGCGCTCTCTTTGCTGCATCACAACATTGGGTATCTATGAGGGTCCCTGTTGATTGCCATCAGGGACAAATCAGACTACAGTTTCATACATGCCAACATTTTGGAAGAGGAAAGTGGGAGATAAAAAAAAAAAAAATCGGGATATTGTATATCCCCCATCGACTTCTATTGAACAAGAGGCAATCGTATGTTGGAGACAGCTAAAATAAAGCCATATTTGACTTAAAACATCTGGAGTCCTCCACCTGAATTGGGTCTATTGGCATGTATGCAGTTTGTAGTTGGTATTTTGGGTTGGACAGGTGTCTTGATGTAACCAGCCTGACATGCACACATTAACCCTCTCAAACATGTGCTGTGTTAGGAAGCTGGGAGGCAGAGAGAGTTGGAATCAGACACAGTCCCTGGTCACCTATGGGAGGCTGCTCTCATGCTGTGTACTTTCATAAATAGTATGAAAGCAGCCTTTAAAATGGTTAGGTTGGTTCGCTTGCAGTCTCCCTGTGGGCTTGTTCACATGAGGCAGGAGAGGAGAGGATTAGGAATATAACCAATAACTGTATGCCTTTATTTTGAAGTGTAACTGCAACAAATGATGGATGGAATGTTGAATGATTTAAACATTCTCCCCCAGTCAAGAGATCTGGTTAAATCCATCGTTCTTTTGTCCACTATGCCACCCCAGTTTGGACCCAGCCATATGCAAATCAGTCTTGACCCTGTGCCTCATGGGAACAGTCCAGACCAAACTGCCAAGCCAGGTCCTGCCTGGACCAGAAACAACCATCCTGGGACTGGTTTCGGGGTATGTCACCCTTCATCAGCCAGGCTAGCTTGAATCCAGTGGCACAGTGAGCAAGGGACCCACGTCTGGGCATACCCGTCCCACTTAGGGCAAAAAAGTGTAACTGCAACAAATGATGGACGGAATGCTGAATGATTCAAACATTTTCCCCAGTCAAGAGATCTGGGTTAAATCCATTGTTCTGTTGCCCACTACGCCACCCCAGTTTGGACCCAACCATATGCAAATCAGTCTTGACCCTGAGCCTCATGGGAACAGTCCAGACCGAACTGCCAAGCCAGGTCCTCCCTGGACCGGAAGCAAGCATCCTGGGACCGGTTTCGGGGTATGTCACCTTCATCAGCCAGGCTAGCTTGAATCCAGGGGCACAGTGAGCAAGGGACCCACGTCTGGGCATACCCATACCACTTAGGGCGAAAAGTATAACAGCAACAAATGATGGACGGAATGCTGAATGGTTCAAACATTCTCCCCCAGTCAAGAGATCTGGGTTAAATCCATCGTTCTTTTGCCCACTACGCCACCCCAGTTTGGACCCAGCCATATGCAAATCAGTCTTGACCCTGTGCCTCATGGGAACACTCCAGACCAAACTGCCAAGCCAGGTCCTCCCTGGACCGGAAACAAGCATCCTGGGACCGGTTTCGGGGTATGTCACCCTTCATCAGTCAGGCTAGCTTGAATCCCTTGCTCACTTTGCCACTGGATTCAAGCAAGCCTGGCTGATGACGGCTGGAATGCCAGAAACCGGTCCTAGGATGCTTGTTTCCGGTCCAGGGAAGACATGGCTTGGCAGTTCGGGCTGGACTGTTCCCATGAGGCACAGGGTCAGACTGATTTGCATATGGCCATGTCTGAACTGGGGTGGTGGAGTGAGCTAAAGAATGATGATGGATTAAACCCAGATCAGTTGACTGGGGGTGAGTGTTTGATTGGCTCAAACGTTCCGTCCATCATCCCCTTTTGTATCGCTTTGTTCGCCCTAAGTTGGCGGGGGTATGCCCAGACGTGGGTCCCTTGCTCACTTTGCAACTCGATTCAAGCAAGCCTGGCTGATGACGGCTGGAATGCCAGAAACCGGTCCTAGGATGCTTGTTTCCGGTCCAGGGAAGACATGGCTTGGCAGTTCGGGCTGGACTGTTCCCATGAGGCACAGGGTCAGACTGATTTGCATATGGCCATGTCTGAACTGGGGTGGTGGAGTGAGCTAAAGAATGATGATGGATTAAACCCAGATCAGTTGACTGGGGGTGAGTGTTTGATTGGCTCAAACGTTCCGTCCATCATCCCCTTTTGTATCGCTTTGTTCGCCCTAAGTTGGCGGGGGTATGCCCAGACGTGGGTCCCTTGCTCACTTTGCCACTGGATTCAAGCAAGCCTGGCTGATGACGGCTGGAATGCCAGAAACCGGTCCTAGGATGCTTGTTTCCGGTCCAGGGAAGACATGGCTTGGCAGTTCGGGCTGGACTGTTCCCATGAGGCACAAGGTCAGACTGATTTGCATATGGCCATGTCTGAACTGGGGTGGTGGAAGTGAGCTAAAGAATGATGATGGATTAAACCCAGATCAGTTGACTGGGGGTGAGTGTTTGATTGGCTCAAACGTTCCGTCCATCATCCCCTTTGTATCGCTTTGTTCGCCCTAAGTTGGCGGGGTATGCCCAGACGTGGGTCCCTTGCTCACTTTGCCACTGGATTCAAGCAAGCCTGGCTGATGACGGCTGGAATGCCAGAAACCGGTCCTAGGATGCTTGTTTCCGGTCCAGGGAAGACATGGCTTGGCAGTTCGGGCTGGACTGTTCCCATGAGGCACAGGGTCAGACTGATTTGCATATGGCCATGTCTGAACTGGGGTGGTGGAGTGAGCTAAAGAATGATGATGGATTAAACCCAGATCAGTTGACTGGGGGTGAGTGTTTGATTGGCTCAAGCGTTCCGTCCATCATCCCCTTTTGTATCGCTTTGTTCGCCCTAAGTTGGCGGGGGTATGCCCAGACGTGGGTCCCTTGCTCACTTTGCCACTGGATTCAAGCAAGCCTGGCTGATGACGGCTGGAATGCCAGAAACCGGTCCTAGGATGCTTGTTTCCGGTCCAGGGAAGACATGGCTTGGCAGTTCGGGCTGGACTGTTCCCATGAGGCACAGGGTCAGACTGATTTGCATATGGCCATGTCTGAACTGGGGTGGTGGAGTGAGCTAAAGAATGATGATGGATTAAACCCAGATCAGTTGACTGGGGGTGAGTGTTTGATTGGCTCAAACGTTCCGTCCATCATCCCCTTTTGTATCGCTTTGTTCGCCCTAAGTTGGCGGGGGTATGCCCAGACGTGGGTCCCTTGCTCACTTTGCCACTGGATTCAAGCAAGCCTGGCTGATGACGGCTGGAATGCCAGAAACCGGTCCTAGGATGCTTGTTTCCGGTCCAGGGAAGACATGGCTTGGCAGTTCGGGCTGGACTGTTCCCATGAGGCACAGGGTCAGACTGATTTGCATATGGCCATGTCTGAACTGGGGTGGTGGAGTGAGCTAAAGAATGATGATGGATTAAACCCAGATCAGTTGACTGGGGGTGAGTGTTTGATTGGCTCAAACGTTCCGTCCATCATCCCCTTTTGTATCGCTTTGTTCGCCCTAAGTTGGCGGGGGTATGCCCAGACGTGGGTCCCTTGCTCACTTTGCCACTGGATTCAAGCAAGCCTGGCTGATGACGGCTGGAATGCCAGAAACCGGTCCTAGGATGCTTGTTTCCGGTCCAGGGAAGACATGGCTTGGCAGTTCGGGCTGGACTGTTCCCATGAGGCACAGGGTCAGACTGATTTGCATATGGCCATGTCTGAACTGGGGTGGTGGAGTGAGCTAAAGAATGATGATGGATTAAACCCAGATCAGTTGACTGGGGGTGAGTGTTTGATTGGCTCAAACGTTCCGTCCATCATCCCCTTTTGTATCGCTTTGTTCGCCCTAAGTTGGCGGGGTATGCCCAGACGTGGGTCCCTTGCTCACTTTGCCACTGGATTCAAGCAAGCCTGGCTGATGACGGCTGGAATGCCAGAAACCGGTCCTAGGATGCTTGTTTCCGGTCCAGGGAAGACATGGCTTGGCAGTTCGGGCTGTACTGTTCCCATGAGGCACAGGGTCAGACTGATTTGCATATGGCCATGTCTGAACTGGGGTGGTGGAGTGAGCTAAAGAATGATGATGGATTAAACCCAGATCAGTTGACTGGGGGTGAGTGTTTGATTGGCTCAAACGTTCCGTCCATCATCCCCTTTTGTATCGCTTTGTTCGCCCTAAGTTGGCGGGGGTATGCCCAGACGTGGGTCCCTTGCTCACTTTGCCACTGGATTCAAGCAAGCCTGGCTGATGACGGCTGGAATGCCAGAAACCGGTCCTAGGATGCTTGTTTCCGGTCCAGGGAAGACATGGCTTGGCAGTTCGGGCTGGACTGTTCCCATGAGGCACAGGGTCAGACTGATTTGCATATGGCCATGTCTGAACTGGGGTGGTGGAGTGAGCTAAAGAATGATGATGGATTAAACCCAGATCAGTTGACTGGGGGTGAGTGTTTGATTGGCTCAAACGTTCCGTCCATCATCCCCTTTTGTATCGCTTTGTTCGCCCTAAGTTGGCGGGGGTATGCCCAGACGTGGGTCCCTTGCTCACTTTGCCACTGGATTCAAGCAAGCCTGGCTGATGACGGCTGGAATGCCAGAAACCGGTCCTAGGATGCTTGTTTCCGGTCCAGGGAAGACATGGCTTGGCAGTTCGGGCTGGACTGTTCCCATGAGGCACAGGGTCAGACTGATTTGCATATGGCCATGTCTGAACTGGGGTGGTGGAGTGAGCTAAAGAATGATGATGGATTAAACCCAGATCAGTTGACTGGGGGTGAGTGTTTGATTGGCTCAAGCGTTCCGTCCATCATCCCCTTTTGTATCGCTTTGTTCGCCCTAAGTTGGCGGGGGTATGCCCAGACGTGGGTCCCTTGCTCACTTTGCCACTGGATTCAAGCAAGCCTGGCTGATGACGGCTGGAATGCCAGAAACCGGTCCTAGGATGCTTGTTTCCGGTCCAGGGAAGACATGGCTTGGCAGTTCGGGCTGGACTGTTCCCATGAGGCACAGGGTCAGACTGATTTGCATATGGCCATGTCTGAACTGGGGTGATGGAGTGAGCTAAAGAATGATGATGGATTAAACCCAGATCAGTTGACTGGGGGTGAGTGTTTGATTGGCTCAAACGTTCCGTCCATCATCCCCTTTTGTATCGCTTTGTTCGCCCTATGTTGGCGGGGGTATGCCCAGACGTGGGTCCCTTGCTCACTTTGCCACTGGATTCAAGCAAGCCTGGCTGATGACGGCTGGAATGCCAGAAACCGGTCCTAGGATGCTTGTTTCCGGTCCAGGGAAGACATGGCTTGGCAGTTCGGGCTGGACTGTTCCCATGAGGCACAGGGTCAGACTGATTTGCATATGGCCATGTCTGAACTGGGGTGGTGGAGTGAGCTAAAGAATGATGATGGATTAAACCCAGATCAGTTGACTGGGGGTGAGTGTTTGATTGGCTCAAACGTTCCGTCCATCATCCCCTTTTGTATCGCTTTGTTCGCCCTAAGTTGGCGGGGGTATGCCCAGACGTGGGTCCCTTGCTCACTTTGCCACTGGATTCAAGCAAGCCTGGCTGATGACGGCTGGAATGCCAGAAACCGGTCCTAGGATGCTTGTTTCCGGTCCAGGGAAGACATGGCTTGGCAGTTCGGGCTGGACTGTTCCCATGAGGCACAGGGTCAGACTGATTTGCATATGGCCATGTCTGAACTGGGGTGGTGGAGTGAGCTAAAGAATGATGATGGATTAAACCCAGATCAGTTGACTGGGGGTGAGTGTTTGATTGGCTCAAGCGTTCCGTCCATCATCCCCTTTTGTATCGCTTTGTTCGCCCTAAGTTGGCGGGGGTATGCCCAGACGTGGGTCCCTTGCTCACTTTGCCACTGGATTCAAGCAAGCCTGGCTGATGACGGCTGGAATGCCAGAAACCGGTCCTAGGATGCTTGTTTCCGGTCCAGGGAAGACATGGCTTGGCAGTTCGGGCTGGACTGTTCCCATGAGGCACAGGGTCAGACTGATTTGCATATGGCCATGTCTGAACTGGGGTGGTGGAGTGAGCTAAAGAATGATGATGGATTAAACCCAGATCAGTTGACTGGGGGTGAGTGTTTGATTGGCTCAAACGTTCCGTCCATCATCCCCTTTTGTATCGCTTTGTTCGCCCTAAGTTGGCGGGGTATGCCCAGACGTGGGTCCCTTGCTCACTTTGCCACTGGATTCAAGCAAGCCTGGCTGATGACGGCTGGAATGCCAGAAACCGGTCCTAGGATGCTTGTTTCCGGTCCAGGGAAGACATGGCTTGGCAGTTCGGGCTGGACTGTTCCCATGAGGCACAGGGTCAGACTGATTTGCATATGGCCATGTCTGAACTGGGGTGGTGGAGTGAGCTAAAGAATGATGATGGATTAAACCCAGATCAGTTGACTGGGGGTGAGTGTTTGATTGGCTCAAACGTTCCGTCCATCATCCCCTTTTGTATCGCTTTGTTCGCCCTAAGTTGGCGGGGGTATGCCCAGACGTGGGTCCCTTGCTCACTTTGCCACTGGATTCAAGCAAGCCTGGCTGATGACGGCTGGAATGCCAGAAACCGGTCCTAGGATGCTTGTTTCCGGTCCAGGGAAGACATGGCTTGGCAGTTCGGGCTGGACTGTTCCCATGAGGCACAGGGTCAGACTGATTTGCATATGGCCATGTCTGAACTGGGGTGGTGGAGTGAGCTAAAGAATGATGATGGATTAAACCCAGATCAGTTGACTGGGGGTGAGTGTTTGATTGGCTCAAACGTTCCGTCCATCATCCCCTTTTGTATCGCTTTGTTCGCCCTAAGTTGGCGGGGGTATGCCCAGACGTGGGTCCCTTGCTCACTTTGCCACTGGATTCAAGCAAGCCTGGCTGATGACGGCTGGAATGCCAGAAACCGGTCCTAGGATGCTTGTTTCCGGTCCAGGGAAGACATGACTTGGCAGTTCGGGCTGGACTGTTCCCATGAGGCACAGGGTCAGACTGATTTGCATATGGCCATGTCTGAACTGGGGTGGTGGAGTGAGCTAAAGAATGATGATGGATTAAACCCAGATCAGTTGACTGGGGGTGAGTGTTTGATTGGCTCAAACGTTCCGTCCATCATCCCCTTTTGTATCGCTTTGTTCGCCCTAAATTGGCGGGGGTATGCCCAGACGTGGGTCCCTTGCTCACTTTGCCACTGGATTCAAGCAAGCCTGGCTGATGACGGCTGGAATGCCAGAAACCGGTCCTAGGATGCTTGTTTCCGGTCCAGGGAAGACATGGCTTGGCAGTTCGGGCTGGACTGTTCCCATGAGGCACAGGGTCAGACTGATTTGCATATGGCCATGTCTGAACTGGGGTGGTGGAGTGAGCTAAAGAATGATGATGGATTAAACCCAGATCAGTTGACTGGGGGTGAGTGTTTGATTGGCTCAAACGTTCCGTCCATCATCCCCTTTTGTATCGCTTTGTTCGCCCTAAGTTGGCGGGGTATGCCCAGACGTGGGTCCCTTGCTCACTTTGCCACTGGATTCAAGCAAGCCTGGCTGATGACGGCTGGAATGCCAGAAACCGGTCCTAGGATGCTTGTTTCCGGTCCAGGGAAGACATGGCTTGGCAGTTCGGGCTGGACTGTTCCCATGAGGCACAGGGTCAGACTGATTTGCATATGGCCATGTCTGAACTGGGGTGGTGGAGTGAGCTAAAGAATGATGATGGATTAAACCCAGATCAGTTGACTGGGGGTGAGTGTTTGATTGGCTCAAACGTTCCGTCCATCATCCCCTTTTGTATCACTAGCTTGAATCCAGTGGCATAGTGAGCACGCTTCACAGTCATTGGCTATGTTTCTGTCCATGGCGCTTCATTGCGACGCTCTCAGCCAACACAGAAGAGCACAACATGTGTGTATGCCTGTGAGATGCAGTGCGGAACTCCCGGCCTGCTCTCCAGTTAGGAAGTGGCACTCTACAAACTTTTTACTAGTGATTTCACTGACATTGTGGGGAAAATATCCCCGGTAAAAAAACATATAAACACAATTAAATACTCTTCATTTTCTGTGTTTGAAGGACTAATGCCCCGGTTATTTTCCGGTAATCTTCATTACTCCGAGCCCTAGTCTTCCTCGCCACAGTAATCAACACATGAGCTTTAGGCTCCCATAGAAACTCCATGTAATAGAAGTCAGCCTGCTAGTTTCCCATCCATCCAACATGGCCTCCACCTCCATCCACCAATGGGATAAAAGGTGGCACCATACATCACAAAGACCTGCAACCAAAGTCACAGAAGCATGAAGCTCCCAAAGAAGGGTCGGGAGGGATAGGAAACTATATTGTGGCAAGGAAGACTAGAACTCGGACTAATGAAGATTACCGGTAAGTAACCGGGCATTACCTCCTCGCCCATCTTCCTCGCAACAGTAATCAACACATGAGCAGATACCAAAGCAAAATAGGCTTCATGAATAACAGAAGACAGCCAACACATAGAAGGCAGCAACAACAGGTTTAACCTCTTTGATGCTCATGACGGCACCACGCCGTCATGAGTCACGGTTGAGCTGTGCTCATGACGGCGTGGTGCCGTCACGGCCACGCCCGCGATTGGACTGTCCAGCACCTGGCTGGAATTCCTGCCACAGGCAAGCGGTTAATGATACCACATAGGGAAGAAACATAATCTCAATAGTCAACAGTACCCAGAACAGAAGCGGCAAAAGCAACAGAAGCACCACCTCCAACGTCAAGCCGGTAATGACCATAAAGGTATGAGGAGAAGACCAAGTGGCTGCCCTGCAAATATCTTCCATGGATACTCCCTTGAACGTGGCCCAAGAAACCACCACAGAACGGGTAGACCGTCCCTGAACAGGATGATAGAGAACACCGTCCTGGGTCTCGTAAGTCAACAGAATCGCTTCCTTAAGCCAATGACTAAGAGTAGAAAGGGAAGGCTTCAAGCCCTGCCTAGCCAAACTGAAAGTGACAAATAGATTGTCCACCTTACAGAAAGAAGCAGTGTGCGACAAATGAATCAACAAAGCACGCTTCACATCTAAAAGATGCAACAGAGACTCCTCCTCAGACTGGGGATTGGGAAAGAAAACAAGATGGACCACCTCCGCAGCCCTATGAAAGAAAGAAGCCACCTTAGCCACAAAAGTAGGGTGCATTCGCAGCACCACCCTATCCTCCAAAAATCGCAAAAATGGAGCAGACCTCAAAAAAGACCCCAATTCAGCAACACGTCTGGCAGAAGCAATCGCCTCCAGAAAAACCACCTTCAAGTTCAAAAACTTCAAGACTGCAGACAACAGGGGCTCAAAGGGAACCCCCTGCAAGGCTCTCAACACCAACGGCAGATCCCACTGAGGTGGAGACAATATCGGTTTAGGATGCCTAAAAGCCAGAGACCTCAATAATCGAGCAATCAGAGGCTCAACAACAACAAAAAGGGAACCTTGGAACGCCCGAAGAGCCACCCATTGGGCCCGAAAAGTAGAAAGAGCCAATCCCACACCAAAACCCTCCATCAAAAAATCCAGAACATGAGCCGGATCCACCACATCAACAGACAAACCCTGGCACAGACACCAACCAGAAAAAATGTCCCAATGCTTAGCATAAGCCCTCAAAGTAGAAGGACGTCTGGACTGCTGAATGAGGCCAGCCACCACCTGGGAACAACCTCTCTGGATCAGAGACTGCCATTCAAAAGCCAAGCCTGAAGACTTATGGATTGGAACACTGGGAAGGGAATCTGTGGACCCAACAAAGGATACAGGTGAAACGGAAACATCCAACCTGGACGCACCGCCAACTCCAACAACAGAGGAAACCATGGGCGGCGGTGCCAACCTGGGACCACCAGAAGCACCAATGCCCCTTCCCTCCTGATTTTCTGCAGAACCGCCGGAATCAGGGGAACCGGAGGAAAAGCATACAAGAGACCCCGAGGTCACAGGAAGGACATCGCATCCACCTTCTGAGCCCCCAGGCAAGGCATAATCGTGCAGAAACAAGGACCGTGGCATTGTCCAGAGAGGTCAACAAGTCCACCCTCGAAACCCAAACGCCACCTGCAACATCAGGAACACCTCCGGGTCAGAGACAGCAAACCCATGGAGGGAAATACCCTGTTCAGACAGTCCACCATCACATTCTCGTTGTCCGGTAGGTAAATGGCAGAAAGGGATTCCAACATCATCTCTGCTCAAGAGAAAATGACTCAGTTGAGACAACTGAGGGACCGCACTCTCCCACCTCCCTTATGATTTAAGTACGACATGACAACCTGGTTGTCCATCTGGACCTGCACATGGTGACCCACCAGAAGAGCTGCAAAGGCCAAGAAATCCAAGTGAACCGCCTTCAGTTCCCTGTAATTAGAAGAACAAGACATCAGGGCCCTGGACCACTTGCCCTGGACCAAAGACTCCCCCAGGGTAACACCCCAGCCCAACAGATTGGCATCTGTCGTCACCACTTGAGAATGAACCACCAGAAACTGACGACCCCAGAAGAGGTTCACCTCCTCCAACCACCACCCTAGATCCTCCCTGGCTTGGGCAGTCACTGGCACCCCTTGACGGAAATCCTGACCACACAGGAGCCAGTGGGACAAAATATGGTTCACAACCGGGTACATATGTAGGCAGGCCCAAGGAACCACCATCAAGGAAGCGGACATCAGGCCCTGCACCCTTAACCAATGTGTTACAGGAGGACAGTGCATGGACAACAAGGCACGAATCTCCAACATCAGTGTCAATATGCAGGCCTGTGGCAGAAAAACCTTTCCCAACAGAGTCATAAATCGAGCCCCAATGTAAGTGAGATCCTGAGTCGGAACAAGGAAAGATTTCTTCAGATTCACCAGAAAACCATAGGCCCCCAGTATTTGGCAAACCTCCTGGACATGACACTCCGCTTTAGGGAAAGAAGAGGCAGAAATCAAAAGATCATCCAGGTAAGGAAAAATCTTAATCCCCCTCCCATGCAACAGCCCAATCAGAGGGGCCAATACTTTAGTAAAAACCAAGGGAGAGGAACAAAGACCAAAAGGCAATACCTTGAACTGATAATGACGGCCCAACACACAGAATCAGAGAAACCGCTGGGATTCCCGATGGACCGGGACATGGAGATAAGCATCCTGCAGGTCGAGGGAAGCCAGAAAATCTCCTTAATTGATCAAGGGAAGAATCAGTTGTAGCGACACCATCTTGAATTTGACAGGGGAGATGAACCAATTCAGCCATTTCAGATCCAACATGGGTCTGAGGTATCCGGTATGTTTCTCAACCAGAAGAAGAATGGAATACACCCTGAACCCCACCTGCTACAGATGTACCGGAACCACAGCACCCTTTTCTACGAGACTCAGAACCCCAGCCAGGAGAGCCTCCCTTCTTAATCCATCCTGGGGACAAGGCGTGATCCGAAAATTGTCGGGGTGTCACCGAAAAACCAATGCGAAACCCCTCCAACACCACCTGAAGGACCCATTGATCCGAAACGGAACATCTCCACCTGTCCGCAAAGAGAGACAGGCGTCCCCCCACCTGGACCTCCCTCACAGCATATAGTCAGGGTTTGGAAGCAGCGGAGGAGGCGGAAGAAGAGGCAGAGAACCGGGACTTGTCAGCGGAAGAAGCACCCCGGCCACGCCCCCTTCCACAAACAGGCTGGTGAGCCCTCCTTGCCGAGCCAGACCAAAAGCCCTCCAGGCACCAAAGAAACATGGATGGTTAGACCGCTCATGAGCCAGAAGTTTGCTATCCTTAGCAGGCTTCTTTACCATTTCCTCCAGAGGGGGCCCAAAGAGCTTCCCCCCTGAGAATGGAATCATCATCCACAAACCCTTCTGAACTGCATCCGCCTTTCAAGAACGTAACCACAACTGGCGGCGAGCAGCGACCGAAGAGCCAGCAGTAGAGGCAGCCACCCCCAAGGAATAAAAAGAAATGTCAGAGAGGAGCAGCACCTGTTGCTCCATCAGAGCGAGTGTGGGAGAAATGTCCTCGCCCTAGTCCATCAACTCAGCCAAAGATTGGAAGTCTTTCATCAAAGACTGAATAGCATATGAGGAATAAGCCGCAGCTCGAATAGCAAAATTGGAAGCAGCAAAAGTACGTGTAACAGCCGCATCCACCTTCTTATCAGGGTCTGCCGGAGAAGAATCCTCCGAAATAATAGCACCCTGTGAAGACAATCCAGCCATCAATGAATCCACCTTCACAGAAGCAGGAAATTTATCTGCAAAGTCCTGCAAAGGATAGCGCCTTGTCAGAAACCGGGGAAACCCATGTTTATCAATATCCTTCCATTCAGTCTACAAAACTCTAAGAACCGAAGAGTGAATAGGCAAGGACTCCAGTTCCCTCTTTAAATACTGAGAAAAGAAATCCGTGTCTTCCTCAGATACCCTCGTTTCAGAAAACAACAGATTAGAGCAGATGTGCTGAAGGACGTCCTTCAAGTCTAAACCCTGAGCATAACGACACTTCAGCTCCACATCCTCCTCCCCATCAGAATCAAGTGATGTACTAGGTTCCAACTTAGATTTTTTTGAAGGAGGAGCAGCCACTCTGTCCTGAAAAGCAGCAGCCACAGCAGCTTGAATCATCTGCTGAATAACTGCTAAAGAAGGAAGAGGTTCTGAAGGATCCACCTCCTCAATGTTATGGGATTTCTCAAGTGCCTTGCCACCCGATTCCATCATGCAGGACAGTACACCGCAATTAATAAGCATAGGAAAACAAACAGCAACTGACTTGGCAAACTCTTATAAAAAACGCTGTGGTCGTCATGGAAACATTCCCCCAATGCATTGCGGCGGTGGCCGTCACGTCCCAGATCCCCAGGGCCGCCCGCGAACAGGAACCACTGCCCGCAAACAGGACCACCCACACGTCTCCAACAGGGACCCGAGGAGCGAAAGGCGAAGCCGGACCTCGATGACCTCGCAAGGCATGAAGGGAGCATAATGGAAACCGAGAAAGGTGAGGAGAATCTCACAGCACCAGGAATTTACAGACGATCTATCTTCCATCCAGGCACTACCCAGGTCCGATCATGCCTCCCCACTGAGAGCAGACGGGTAACAGAGCCAAACAGGGTGGAGGGCCGCAGACACCACAGCCCAGACGAAGACCGTGACCCACCGGCAAGTCCGCCCCAGCAGAACAAGACCTTTGGGGTACGTGGCAAGTATTCCACAGGAGGTGGTCCGCCCATAAAATGCTGGAACAGCTCTCCCCGGTAGTCCACTAAAGCAGGACACAGGAAGCGCAAAATACATAATAAATGCAGAAAGAGAGGTCGCCCCAGCATGCCCCCCACACCTCGACCCCAGGGATATCAGTCTGCTAAAGCAGGACCTCGATCCCACTTACTTCCAAAACTGGAAATAGCACTCGGAACAGTGCTGAAACTAAAAAACAGGTCTTAGTGATGTATGGTTGCGCCTTTTATCCCATTGGTGGATGGAGGTAGGGGCCATATTGGAGGGATGGGAGACTAGCAGGCTGACTTCTTTAACTTGGAGTTTCTGTGGGAGCCTAAAGCTCATGTATTGATTACTGTGGCAAGGAAGAGGAACGAGGAGGTAATGCATTCTAAGCATTCTGATTAGCTGAATGTTGTAAGTGTACATGAAGTACACTTTATGAAGTCATGATAGAATTGTAATGTAAGAATGAGAATGTGTAATAGGTTCTAAGGTTCTAGCAGTGACCAGTATGTCAGTTGCTGCTAGGATCTTGGAAGCAAAGACGTGTTCAGAAGGTGTTCGTGTTGTGGGCGCTTTGTGATTTGATTTTTTAATTTATAGAGCGCAAACATGCCCAGAAGTGTCTTGGTGCTGCCAGTGACGAGGATATATGAAACCAACTGTAGCTAACATGACTAAGCAACCAGGTTTTCATAGATTTCCTGAAACCTGATAATGAGGTGGCTGCTTTCCGATTCTGAGGGAGAAGGTTCCAATTTTGGGCGGTACAGATGACAAAACTCCTGCCTCCCCAGGAAGACAGTTTGCAGGAGGGGACTACCAGATTTCTGGCAGACCTAGAACGAAGGGTACTACCCGGATGGTACTATTTGAACCTTTCTTTCAAATAGGCTGGATGTAGGCCCTGAAGTGCTTTGAAAGCAATACAGAGAGCCTTGAAGACTATACATTTCTTTACAGGAAGCCACTGTAGCCTACTCATGGCTTGTAAAGCCGATTAGAATCTAGGAACCTTCAAAAGCATCCAGGCTGCAGAGTTTTGAAGGATTTGCAGTTTGTTTAATGACCTTTTAGAAAGATTTTGATAAATGCCATTACAAAAGTCTACTCTGGATAAGACTAATGCAATAACAACTGTTTGTGCAACATTAAAGCCTTCTTGAATCAAACCACTTCAAGTAGAAATTCTCACTTCATATTGGCTTTGAGTGAAAACCTGTTGGTCGCCCATTGACTCCAGGATCATCACTTCAGGAACATTGGGTTCCCGTTTTATACAAGGTTCACTTTAGTATGTTGTCATCAGTTGTGTAAAGGGGAAGGTCTTGTGAGTGTACATGAAGTACACTTTATGAAGTCATGATAGAATTGTAATGTTAGAATGAGAATGTGTACAGGTTTTAAGGTCCTAGCAGTGGCGAGTATGTGAGTTGCTGCTAGGATCCTGGAAGCAAAGACGTGTTTAGGAGGGGTTCATGTCTGGTCTTGAATCAAACCACTTCGAGTAGAAATACTCACTTCACTGAACGCCCTACATGTGAAGAATTCTTAAGACTTTCATTTTTCATACTTGTGGTGTGGGTTGATAAAGAAATGCCTGCTGTTGTACCAAGCTGGCGGGATGTAAAGATGACCAGTAGTCATAAGTGGGTTAAGGTAAGTTTATTACAACAGCCCCACACACATCCAGCCAGATGGACAGCCAAGGGAAATCTTGCACTCTTAATACCAGAGCAACTGCCATCTGTTGAATGTGGGGAATGGGGTGATAAGAACTACCAATAGGGCAGAATGGAATGTATTCCATCACAATGGGTTAGAGGCTCACACCATGTTAAGTTATTACAACACATCTTCCTCCTATACAATTGTCAAAGGGAAAGGTAGGGGAAAGAAAGTGACATGCGTACGACCAAACAACAATAAAATAATCATAGTATTCTCTGGGCTTGATCACAGGTCAGTAATATAATCATCATATTTTCTAGGCTTGATCACAGGTCTTCCAAATCTACCTGTGGGAGCTTGACTGTTCTTAGAATTATCTGACACAGAAGGTGTACTAGGATTACTATTGTTGTCAACCAAATGACTGTTAGATGGTCCAACCAAAGTTGGCGTCCCTCCAACATTTTCATCTCTTCCACTACTTCCATTTTCCACATTGTTTTGTGATCTATTTGACAAAGTTTTACCATAGTCAAAGTCTAACCATATGTCTTTGTGGCCGTCATCAGTACGATGAAGCTCATCATCACAAAGCAATCCATCAGACACACATTTGGCTAATCTGCTCATGTGCCAAACTTTTCCATCGCTGAGTTTTGCATCATTGCGATAGATCTCACAAATACGTAAGGGACGAGTGAATCTGCTTTCACCTTTCCTACGTTTTTTTTCCAAGTGAACCTTGACCCAATCACCACGCTTGTAATGCAATGTTTTAACACCATGTTTTCTATCATACCATTCTTTGTAGCATTCTTGTTCAAGCGTTATTTTTTTCCTGACTAATTCCGGTGACCACTCCACTTGTTTTGAGATAGGCATCCAACTTAAATCCTTATTCAATGCTTGTCTGCCCCTCATCATGGTGAATGGACTATTACCCGTAACTAAGCTAGATGTAATAATGTAGGCCCAAATCAACTTGTTGATTTCATTCTCCTAGTTCACCTTGCTACTCTTAGATAATTGGATGCAACCTTTGATTACACGGTTGAAACGCTCCACAAGACCATTTCCTTCTGGATGATAGACAGATGTGGTGTTATGCTTGATACAATTGCGTTTTAAGAAATCTTTGAAGCCTGATGACATAAATTGGGAACCATTGTCGGTAATGATACATTTAGGTAATCCTTCTCTCATGAACAACTTGTCCAGAAATGAAATAATATTAACACAGTCCGAATTTTGCACAATGAAAATTTCAGGCGATTTGGAGAAATGGTCAACCAGTACCAGAATATTCTTGCACATTCCATCTCGACCTACAACTGGGCCAACAATGTCCAGTCCAACCCTCTCACAAGACATAGTTGGACATTCAATGGGACACAAAGGAGGCTTAAATGTCTTAAAACTCCTATCGGAATCATTGCACGTCACACACTCTCTGACCAGCAACTCAATTTGCTTGTCGAGACCAGGCCACCAATAGTTGCTTTTTACTCTTTGTTTTGTTTTAGAAATTCCGAGGTGTCCTTCATGGCATAATCTTAGAATCTTTTTCCTAAGACAGACAGGTGGAATGACTTTACCCGATCTAAAAAGTAAACCATCCTCAACGCACAATTCATTTTTTACCTCCCAGAAAATTATTTCTTTGGATTATAGTTTGTTTTTAGAGGGCCAAACATTGGTTACAAATGCACATATCTTTAGTAATGTGCAGTCACTGGACATCTTATCTTTCCATTCAGCAAGTGGTATACTTTATAGACCATCACTAAAAAGCAAAGCAACTTTGTCATATTTGTTGTGACAGTTGATCGTCATCCCCAATGGGTAAAGGTAACCTGCTCAAAAAATCTGCCACTCTATTCTTTACCCCAGGCCAATACTCAACATCGGAAGTGTAATCCAGCAGTTTGACAGACATTTTACTAATCCTGGGGGAAGCATTTTGAAAACCAGCAGTGGACAAAACCTTGGTGAGGGGTTTATGATCTGAACGAAGAAGTACATGAAATCCCGAAACATACATGCGAAAATTATTAAGAGCCCATGTACAGGCTACTGTTTCACATTCAATTACAGATAATTTTTCTTCTGCAGAAGTAAGAAAATGTGAAGCGAAAGCAACCATCCACTCATTTTTTTCTTTATCGCGTCGAGAAAGAACAGCTCCTAGACCTTTATTGCTTGCATCTGTGGTAACAATAATCTGAGCTGAGGGATCAAATCCTTTAAAGAAAGGTGCATTGCTAATCTCTATTTTTAATTTGCCAAAAGAATTTTGACATGTCAAGGACTACTCAAACCTAGTTCTGTTTTTAAGGAGTTGACAAATGTGATAAGTTTTCTCAGAGAAATTTTTAATGAACTTCAAATAGTACTCCATAAGTCCTAGGAAGGCTCTAACATCATCTTTCCCCTTAGGGCTGGGAGCATTGACAATAGCCTCAACAAGACCTTGCTTTGGTTTAATGCCATCCTTGCTAATCTTGTGTCCCAGATATACAACATCTTTCTGGGCTAATTTGCACTTGTTATATTCCACAGTCAATCCTTTCTGCTTAAGGATCTCTAACACTTGTTTAAGTCTGACATCATGTTCCTTTTTGTCGCTGCCCATGACCAGGATGTCATCCTGAAAAAACATCATGCCAACTACCCCTTTGGAAATTTTCGTCATTATTCTCTGAAAAAGGGCAGCAGCAGATGCCAATCCAAAAGGCACCCAGGTAAACTGAAAACAGCCGAATGGTGTTATGAATTTCGTGTACTTTTTACTATCAGCATGTAAGGGTACCTGGTGATATGCTGATTTTAAGTCAATTGTTGAAAACCTACACGTGGCTTTAGTGACACTAAATATTTCATTGACGCGGGGTAGAGGAAATTGATCTACAAGTATATTTTTGTTGAGATCTCTTAGGCCACTGCATAACCTAACCCTGCCATTGGGGCATTTCACAACTACTAAAGGTGAAACCCATTATGCAGATTCCACCTGCTCAATGATGCCATCAGTGACCAACTTCCGTAGTTCACTGTGTACCTAATCCCTCATCAAAATGGGTAAATGCCTGACCTTATGAATACATGGAACAGCATTATGTTTCAATTCAATCCTGTGTTCAAAATCATTCAATAACCCTACTGAACCAGAAAAAACTTCTGGAAAATCTTTGACCAATTCTGTGCAATTCTTGGCAAACTCATTAATAGACATAGTAGGATTTGCACTATTGGAGTTGAGAATAATGCCAAGCTCACCCTGATCACTCCAGCCAAGAACAGAGAGTCCCTTTTTGGCCACAAACAATTTACAGTTTGCTTCCATCTCCTTAAACCTGAATACAAGATTCCTACATTCCACAAAGTCAATATTGTCACCAGTGTAACTTTTAGCAACAACATTGGACTTGTCAAGGTAATTGCCCAATTTCTCCACAAAAAGATTTTTCCACACTTCTTGACACACAATGGTAAATGGTGAACCTGAATCGGCTACCACATTCAATTTCACCCCACCCATGTCTACTTCACACATAGGTTTTTTTTACTTTGATGAGATTGACATCCAAGATGTCATAATCTATGCAAAACACAAAATTCACATTAGAGGAATTAGAGTCTTCAGACAATTCTGGATTCCATGCATTGTCTTCTTGCACACATTGCACTTTCCTGTTAGAATTTGCAATTTTCCTTTTACACATTTTTGCATAATGTCCCACTAAACCACAATTAACGCATTTTTGAAACCTTGCAGGCCATTTTTTGAAAAATAGTAAATTATCTTTAGAACCACAGCGATAACATTTCCTTGAATCTTGTTTGTCACTGTTTGACTTCCAGGACTTTTTCTTCTCCTCAAGTGCGTTTTTCCCTTGCAAGGCTTCTGAATTGTTTCTGTCTTTATTGTCCTCCTTCCTATTCTTGCTATAGCTAAACTTACTAACAAGTTTCACCTCATTAGACTCCTCAAGGACTGCTTTTGCACAATGTCCAGTCAGCTCAGCTTTCTTGACCAAAGCTACTACCTCTTTTAAGGGAGATTCACCATTGACCCATAGCTTATACTGTATGTTAGGATTGCTGGTATGCATAATAATTTGGTCACAAATGAATTTCTCTTGCAAATTTCCAAATCTACACGTGAGTGCTAATGCCCTCAAAGCTGACACATATTTATCACTTTTACTTTGTTTAAGCTGGAAGAATTTATATCTATCCACCGCTACACACACAATCGGTGAAAAGTGAGCATCGAGGTCCTCTAGCGCATGCGCAAAGACATCATCACCCTCACGTGTTTTTTTCTTTCAATTGCATTGTATGTTTTGAGACCACCCGGTCCAAGACAATATAAACAAAAACTTTTTCCCTGGAGTAAAATCTTCATCATCAAAGGTGTCTATGTAATTGCAGAATATTCTTTCCATTCCTTCCAGGGCATACAAGGCTCTCCCTTAGTAGGAAGGAACGGTTGAGGATTTGTAAGATTCATTTGATTCAACGCGCACATACTCTACCTACACGATACTAAGAAGTATTAACTAATGCGCTTACACAGGCAAGTACCCCAGAGACAAGGATGAATCAGTCAGTCACCGTAAAAATGTTCCTTTATCTTCTTCCTTAATTACTGAAACTTTAATCTTTTTATGCTCGCGCAATAAATAGCCGATGAACAAAAAAACATCTATCCAAAATGGTGGCTTTACGCTTGTTACATATGCTTTCTTTAGCCGGTAGGGCCTATTCTGAGCCTGCCACCATTAACACGTGATATGCTTCAGTGACGTGTTACCATCGATGTCATCATTCGATCCTGCCTCTCACGGAGTGAACTACGCTCGATCAAATGCCCTTCACTCACCACGGCCAAACTGCAACAGCCGAAACTTCCTTTCTGGCACTAACAGAATGATGAAGTTGACACCCGTAGGTTGGCGGCTTCGGCAGACTTCGCCTCGTAATTTCCTCACAGTACGACTTCCGGAATTTACCACAATAGGTCTTCACAGCATGGCTCCATACCAACATTCGCGAGTTGGTTAAATGACTTCAATCTTGCGTCTGGGTCTGCGTGTCCGCTCGTCGCCACTTTGTAAAGATGACTAGTAGTCAGAAGTGGGTTAAGGTAAGTTTATTACAACAACAGCCCCAGACACATCCAGTCAGATGGACAGCCAAGGGAAATCTCGCACCGTTAATACCAGAGCAACTGGCATCTGTGGAATGTGGGGAATGGGGTGATAAGGACTACCAATAGGGCAGAATGGAATGTATTGCATCACAATGGGTTAGAGGCTCACGCCATGTTACGTCATTACAACACAGGATTTTCTTTATCTAGGGCAATATGCATTTTGAGCAACTGAAGTTGTGGGTGGAGGTCTGTGCCTTCTTAATAATGTCATTAGAGTAATAATTTCCAAGACTCATGTTCTTTTGTTGACAGAATATGTCCTTTTTAATGACTTATTCCAAATGTGAGATCATACACGAAAGACAGCCGACACGTGTTTCGCCCGGCGGCTAGTTGGCCGAGGGCTTTCTCAAGGCTGGTTCAGACAAAACATGATAGTCATAGGGTAAAGGTTCAGCTTGGCAGAAGATCATATAGCCTTATAGCCCGCCGTAGCGGGCTATACCGGCTATTAAAGGCCCGCTCCAGCGTTAAAGGCCCGAGCCGAAGGCGAGGGCCTTTAACAAGGGAGCGGGACTTTAATAGCCAGTATAGCCCAGCTACGAAGGGCTATAAGGCTATTAGAACATTCTGCCACTAGAGGGCAGAATGTTCTAACAAATAAAACAAAGGCTTCAGGGAGCGCGAGGGGATTGAAATCCCCTCAGGCTCCCCGAAGCCTTTGTTCACAGCCACAGCTGTGAACAAAGAAACATTGGAATGTTGGAGCTCCGGGCTTATACCAGCCATTATAAGCCCAGAGCTACTCCATTGTTTTCAATGGAGCTCCCAACATTCCAATGTTCTAATATATATTAGAACAATTGGAATGTTGAGCGCTCCATTGAAGACAATGGAGTTGCTCTGGGCTTAAAATGGCTGGTATAAGCCCAGCGCTCCAACATTCCAATGTTTGTCTTTTTGTTTCTCCATTTTTAATTTAGAACATTCTACCCTTTGTGGGTGGATGTTCTAATAGCCTTATAGCCCTTCTGCCTCAGGCTATACCGGTTGTTAAAGGCCCTCTCCCTCGTTATAGGCCCTCGCCTGTGGCTCGGGTCTATAACTCAGGATCAGGGCCTTTAACAGCCGGTATAGCCCTCGGCAGCGGGCTATAAGGCTATAATAGATTGTGAGTCAGGTGTATAATAGATACTCGTAAGAAAAAGGGGGACCAAGAAACACTGAGTTGATTGGGTGAGAGAAAGCATTTGTGGTGTAGTGGAGAGAGGATAAAGTATATGGGGGGAAAGTGAAAAACCTTTTGGTTATTAGAAATGTCATTAACGTATCACTTTACAATTATTCATCCAAATACAAGGTTGGTCAGAACGCTTCAAAAATGGCAGTATGACAGGCAAAAGTTAGTGGCAATATGTAACTTGCTAAATCTAACGAAAAAGATTACAATATTATGATAATTTGACACTGTGGGCGGCATGTTACCGAATCATGCTTGCATACGCAATATCATCATACATCACGGTTATATTACACATGATTCAGTGATCTCAGGGAAAATTCATCGAGCAACCAGACATATATGTGTGTCTACATGTATTAGGAGGTGGTTATGGCAGTGTTATGGTTAGTGCACGAAGGATATGGAGTTCCTCTGAGTCCAAGTAAAAGAACAGGGAGATACTAGAGGTGGGGATGGTGGTGGTGGCCCCACACGGAAGGTAAAAGGGGAGATCCCTTTTTTGGAACTAGGGCTCTCACACACCTAGCAAGCTAGGTGTCATGCTTCATCATATGAGCCTGCCCCTCGTCAGGTCGGCGCTGCAATACCTGACGGGCACCCAGTATGGGGCTCTTTGGCGGGGATCTTTTGTTCCTGCCGTTGGGTGCAGTGGGGGTGAGGGGCCTAATAAGTGTAGATGTGGGAGGGAAGTGAGTTAAAATAGGTCAGTTAGTCCTAATAGTGATTTATTCAGGGAGGTAAACTGCCTAGTTAAAAATATAGAGAGTGGCGGTGAACTAAATGCAAGGTATCTAGCTATATGTGCCCTACTCTCGGTCGGTCAACATGTTTCGTGCCCTGTGTGTCAGGGGGATCAAGGCACTTCTTCAGGACCAAGTGTCAATGCTATCTACACAGAGTGGTAAGTGAAAAACTACATACCACATTCTCAGGTCAATAACCTGCAACCAAAACGAGAAAGAAAAAATGAATTTGATGTAGGATGCAACACTGTACAAAACAGGTATCTCATAAAACTGTTCTTACGGTACCTAAATGGTACATGTGTTAAGTGGATTTGTATAATCACACCCATGCTCAACACCGTGTGAGGGGTGAGACTAAGGTTAAAAAACAAGGTAAAATCTCTCGAGCACAAGAAGATTCATGATAAAACCAAGGTCTCAATAAGGAAAATCCATCAAGAGCCGTAAAATAGCAGAAAAAACAGAACAATGACAAAACAGAGAGGACAGGTATAGTGCTCACCTATACTGTTGTCTAATTAGGACTGCAAACAGTATCCAGCGGTCGAAAAGGACACCAATGTGGGTCCTATGTGAGCAGAAGAAAAGAGGGCTGAATAAGGTAACAGGCTCCATACTGCACATAACAGATGAACAGAAAGTACCCAGGCGTCCGGACCATCAATGAATAGTAAACAATTGCCAAAGAGCAAGAGGTCCAGGGGATAATAAGCGCCAGCCCTCAGACCAACCAAACACCCGTGTAGACCGGGTGTACTTAGGCACTATCACTGTGTAACAAACACGGTGGAAAAAGTAATAGTAACCGGAATATTCATCTGTAAACACCTGTGAGTGAAAACGACAGCTGAGTGGGCCGGTACACCACGGAAGAAAATCACGGGGTTGATAAACAAGAAGGGGGGAGGTTCCATTAGTAAACCTAGTGCCTCAGTTGGACCCGCAATGTAAGCTCACCTCCGTTGTAGTCCGTAGCAAACTGGGTCTCAAAATCCAGAGCAAGTAAGTAAGGATGTGGGTCTCAAAATCCAGAGCAAGCAAGTAAGGATGTAACTACTCACCAGCGTTCAAAGAGCGCTTCGTATGCGACCTACCCTGCCACTGGAAACCGGGATGGTCAATGGTGCCGTAACTCAGGCACAGATGTACCAACCAATCGGGGTCAACGTAGGCGGAGCCTCGTGTGATGGCGTAATCTCGCGAGACTATGGGTCACGGAGATTCAATGAGTGGGTTAGGAATTAAAGTAAAAATGAAAGTAAAGAAGGCGGCCATCTTGTGGTGATCAAGTGGCCCCTTATGTCGATAGTCTATAATGTATAGAAAAAGCCACATAGGTGGTGGTTGCCCTGGAACCGAGGAAGAGCAGAAGGCCAGATAGAAGGAGCAAATGCAAAAGACACAAAGCTAGTATATTCGCTAGGGATCTGTGTTTACCAAGATCACAGAGATAAATGTAATCTCGTGATACTTGGTTATGCAGTGGGGTTCCCGATCGGATCTGGTGCGGTAGGTGCGATCATCTTGAGATTGTCAAGTAGAACTACTAATCAAAGCAGAACCGCGTAATCCGGTTAGAATGGACTGCGGAGGGTAAGTAGACCAGTAGTGTAGGATAGCAAACACACCCCTCTATACGATACCACTGAAAAAGTCCTAAAGAAGGTGCCTCATGTATACTAGTATAGGAATAAAAATAAAAAAAATAAAAAATAAATAAATATAAACGTGCACACTCAATGGTTTGATTGTTGGTTTGATGTGTTAAACAGATCTCAGTATCTGTGCACCGGGAAGAATAATATTAGATGCCAGACTACTCAAGGTACAGAACTGATGTGGGGAGTTCTTAATGTAGTACACCAAAGAAGGTGTGCGATACAGGTGGTATCCTAAGTACATATAGGTACAGATGTCGTGGTGGCTGACTCTTATTGTATGATATTACATGACACATTAGGGATTAAAAAGAATATATGCATAAATATATATATTTTGTGCAGTGGCCCCCTCGTAGTGAATACGACCTAGTTGAGTGAGCCCCATGGAATGTCGTCATTGAGCCCTTCACTATGGGTTGAAAGTCTATGGACCCATCTCTGCTCAATCCTAAACAGAGATGACTTCGATATCTGTGTGTGTGCCTCCAAAACTACCCATCTAAGTGAGTCAGGAGGGTGTTTGGCATCCTTGAAGTGTGTGTAAAGTCTAGTGGTAACCCTCTGGCACCGTATATTGCTCTTGTGCTCGGTTATCCGGGTCTTGACTGAACGCATGGTCATCCCTATGTATTTCAGGCCACATGGGCAGGTGATCATGTATATGCATTGGTTAGTATTGCAGTTAGTGTGCTTATTTAATTTCCATTGAAAGTTGGCCAAGAGAAAAATCTCCTTAACTGCATAAGTGAGTTTACACACTATGCAGGAGCCACAAGGATAGTGTCCTGTCACTGCCGGGAGACCCCACAAGGTCCTCTGTGTGTTAGGTTTGATTTGTCTAGGCCTCGTGTGTATCAGAATATCTTTAAGGTTGCGTGTCCTTTTATATGCAAACCTAGGCCTAGGTATGCGCAGGTCACCTGTACCTAATATCCCCCAGTGTTTGTGAATAATTTTCTTGATTCGAGTGGAATCGGGGGTGAACGATGTGACACACGTCAGTGTATCTGTCATAGGTTTTGTGTGTACCTCAAGGAGTGTCTCTCTAGGGTTGTTCCTAGCTCTTTTCATGGAGTCCCGCACTAGCCTTTCCGGGTAACCTCTAGCCCCAAGGTCGGCTGCCAAGGAACAGGCTTCAGTTTTATAATCAGCAACTGTCTTGCAGTTGCGTCTAATACGCAAAAACTGGCCAAAGGGTAAGTTGTCTTTCAGTGCCCTTGGGTGGTGACTATTGTATAAAAGCAGACTATTGCAATCAGTGGGCTTTCTATACAGGGTGGTACTAAATTGTCCCTCAGTGAGTGTGATGTTAAGATCAAGAAACGGGACATTGGTTTCCGAAATGGTGTGGGTAAATCTCAGATAATCATTCTGGTTGTTAATCCAACACACGAATTCCGCGCAAGTGGAGCGATCCCCCTGCCAGAAGATGAGGATGTCATCTATAAAACGTTTCCATAGTTTCAGGTTATTGAGGTATGGATTATTAGTGTTGTAGATGACATTCTTTTCAAATGCTGCCATATAAAGGCAGGCCAAACTTGGAGCAAAGGTACTGCCCATTGAAGTGCCCTGGCTTTGATGATATAGTTGTTTCTTAAATTCAAAGAAATTCTCAGTCAAAGCCAGGGTAGCACACTCCATGATGAAAGATACAGGAGTAGGTGAGGACCATTCCAATGCATTCAATGCGTCCTCCACAACTGACAAAGTGGCTCTCTGGGGAATATTGGTATATAGAGCCTCCACGTCAAGTGTGATGAGGAGGTCTATATCATCAGTATTTCCCATCTCTTCAATAATTCTCAAGATATCTGTGGTGTCTTTAACAAAAGATGGAGTCTCTCTCACTATTGGCTGTAAAAAATGATCACAGAATTTAGAGAGTGGCTCAAGTAGTGAACCAATGCCAGAGACTATGGGGCGGCCAGGAACCGGGGTGGTACCCTTATGGATTTTAGGTAAGGTATAGAAGTATGGTATCCTCGGTTCCTTGGTGATTAAAAAGTCTGCCTCCTTGTGACTAATCCATCCATTGGATTCAGCTTCATACACCATTGTAGAGATGAAAGAGGTAAGGCGTATTGTGGGATCAACTGCGATGGGAGTGTAATACCTGTTGTTTGAAAGTTGACGATTGCATTCTGCATCGTAGTCTGTAGTAGACTGAACTACAGTGGCCCCACCTTTATCAGCCTGTTTTATAGTAATGGTCATGTCTTCAGAGAGATTTTTCGCTACTTCCAGCTCAACATTTGAGAGGTTGTGAAAAGAGGTCTGACTATGAGTTAAAGCTAATTCCTTAAGTACTGCTTTCTCAAAAGTGAGGACCTCTATAGGGACCATGCTGTTATTTGGTGTAAAAGAGGAGGGATTTCTTAACCCTGAGTCATCCTGTTCATTCAAGGGTCTGTCTTGAAAGTATGCTTTTAATCGTATCTTCCTGAACAGGTTTTGTACCTCACAGTGGTCTCTGAACTTGTCCACCTTGGGTGTGGGGACAAATCCAAGGCCCATCTCTAGCAAAGTTTTCTCTTGTTCTGTAAGGGTTCGATGTGAGAGGTTAACTACTAGTTCTTCTTGCCTCGTGTTTTGCTCCGGGTCTCCATGCTGTTGGCTGATTGGTCTAGCCATTGGACCTGCTTCTGATATCCTCTTTTGTTGCGCCCTCTTCCTCTGCCCCAGCCTCTGTCTAAAAAAGGGGGGGGTTGCTATTATGGAAGAATTGTGGTGGGCCATGTGTGATTATACAAATCCACTTAACACATGTACCATTTAGGTACCGTAAGAACAGTTTTATGAGATACTTGTTTTGTACAGTGTTGCATCCTACATCAAATTCATTTTTTCTTTCTCGTTTTGGTTGCAGGTTATTGACCTGAGAATGTGGTATGTAGTTTTTCACTTACCACTCTGTGTAGATAGCATTGACACTTGGTCCTGAAGAAGTGCCTTGATCCCCCTGACACACAGGGCACGAAACATGTTGACCGACCGAGAGTAGGGCACATATAGCTAGATACCTTGCATTTAGTTCACCGCCACTCTCTATATTTTTAACTAGGCAGTTTACCTCCCTGAATAAATCACTATTAGGACTAACTGACCTATTTTAACTCACTTCCCTCCCACATCTACACTTACTAGGCCCCTCACCCCCACTGCACCCAACGGCAGGAACAAAAGATCCCCGCCAAAGAGCCCCATACTGGGTGCCCGTCAGGTATTGCAGCGCCGACCTGACGAGGGGCAGGCTCATATGATGAAGCATGACACCTAGCTTGCTAGGTGTGTGAGAGCCCTAGTTCCGAAAAAGGGATCTCCCTTTTACCTTCCGTGTGGGGCCACCACCACCATCCCCACCTCTAGTATCTCCCTGTTCTTTTACTTGGACTCAGAGGAACTCCATATCCTTCGTGCATATAGTATTGTTGGGGCATGTATGTTGGACCTCTTTAAACCGGCCCCGCTGTCCCCCCTTCTTGATTCAGTGTTATGGTTAGACAATATTATTGATGCTACAGAGATGAACCACATCAGGACATATGTATAGAATGCATTACAAACCCACATATTAATGGCCACAATTGGTGTCTTGCATGGTTATAAAAAGTCCCAGAAGGGCCAAAGTCTGATAACATTACCAAATTGGACGAGTGCTATGATGTTAGGTATTGCGCTTACCAGAGCGTCCAAAGTGCGGTCTTAAATCCTGAAAATAAAATTATGGATGGGCATCAGTAACGATTCATGGTCCGCATGAAGAAGAGGAAGAGGATTGACAGTCATCCTTGTCAGAGCTACCGCTAAATGGGTTTGGTGAAAAAGACAAAGGGGCATATTATCAAGAAACGGCGTTAAAATTATCGCCGGTTTAGCGGCAGAAAACTGCCGCTAAAGCGGCGATAATGGGCTTGATAATATGCCCTGGAGAATTCCAATAGAAGCCCATATTCTGGTGTCAACATGGGCTTTTATTGGAATTCTCCAGGGTATATTATCAAGCCCATTATCGCCGATTTAGCGGCAGTTTTCTGCCGCTAAACCGGCGATAATTTTAACGCCGTGCTTGATAATATGCTCCAAAATTGCTTGCATCATAATCAAAATGAAGGGGCATATTAGCAAGACCGGTGATAAAATTATCGCCGTTTTAGCGGCAGGAAACTGCCGCTAAAACGGCGATAATGGGCTTGCTAATATGCGTTATAGATTTCCAATAGAAGCCCAGGTTAGATGTGCAGGACATCTAACCTGGGCTTCTATTGGAATTCTATAACGCATATTAGCAAGCCCATTATCGCCGTTTTAGCGGCAGTTTCCTGCCGCTAAAACGGCGATAATTTTATCGTCGGTCTTGCTAATATGCCCCGAAAGTCTCTGTAGATTGGGGAGCGTTAGAAAGGTCACGCGCTTGCTTATTAATGCCGATTAGTAGATAGAGTAACATAGCGCCGAGTTAGGTTGCAGAAATGCGAAAATGGGGCCATATGGATGGTCAACTTTTGAGCAAGTTTGTTCTTTTAAATGTCATTAAGTGGGTGAATGTGCACAGTTCATGTTTTAAAGGGTAAGAGCTATAGAAATACATTTATAATTACAATTACATGGAGTTGGCAAATTAATTATACACTTCTGACTTCCATATTCCCGTTTTTATAACAATGCAAAATATTAAAAAGTAAAAAGAGTACAATGTAGCCCTGTTGGAAGGGTTTTCAGCAGCGGTGTTGATACGCCACGCAGCCCACAAGGGCCCGAGACTGATGCAAAATGTCACCCTAGACCCGGCCAGTCAAACACCTGAGTCGGTTTACCATGCTTCAGAGGTCAGCCTTCCATTCCGGTCGGTAACAGGAGCATCTTATATTCGATAATGAAACCTGCTCCTTGCCAACACACGTATGGAAGACGTGATTATCTCAATGTGCAGCGAATTCTTGAAAGCTGTTGCTTCCTCATATTGCACAAACTCCAGTTTACAAAACATTGCAGCAGGCCTTGGCGATGGTTTAATTCACAGGACAAGTAAGTGTAATGGATTGCTGCAATAATGGTGAGTCACTTTACCCTGTGCGGAGACACTATGGCCCACCTCTATAGAGCCTTCACTCAGCGACTAAAAATTACAAACCACCAGTTGATGCATTGATCTGAGTGTGGTGAGGGGTTGGGGGCGTCCACTACAATTGACTTTAGAGCACCAGTTCTTACTATTGCATCAAAAATGTCATGGCTTTATGAAAAAAAGTGTTATTTACGGTAATGAAACTACTGAAACTGCTAAATGCGCATAAAAATACATTGTATGCTGGTTCCTAGGGGAACAACCTGTGTTCTGAATGTGTAAATATGCAATCTGTGTGAACATAGAACCCAAAGTGGGTCTCGGAATATCACATGGCTTGTTTATAATGTGTGGGTTTGTTTCTTTCTGTTGCAAGGCTAGAAATTACGCCTCAGAAATGGTCTTAAGGCAGTGCAATTTTTCAAATTATAGACACGCGTTGTACTCACGCAGTAGCATGACTTTCCTGGCAGATGGACAGAGATCCTAACAAAAGGGAATGTTCTCAGTAAGGGTGCTGTGGAAGTTATTTCAATTAGAATTAAGTATGTGCATTAACAGGTGCATTAAGATGAATCTTATAATTGAAACAAAATCAATTTGACGTTTTTAAATGTGTTTTTCTGGCTTAGATTAAACTAGGCCTCAGATACGCCTTGGCTCCATCTTTAAACAAGCATTGGCATAGCCAATAGGTCTTGCCTTTGGGAACTTATAAGTGTTTAGCCAAAGCTATTGACTTTGCCAATGTCTTTAAGCTATGTTACAGAGCAGTGTGGCTGCTGTGCAGCATGTTGAAAAGTTATAATAAAAAACTGTTATAAGCATTTTTGTTACCTTATATATAACCAAGAAGACATTATGTACAACTGAACGATGCTATTAAAAAAAAAATTAACATGAAAATATTTTCTAGTTTTTTTGTTCTAGCAATCCCGGCAACTTCTTCCTGCCTGTTCTAATGCTTGTTTGTTATAACTTTTTTTTGTTAAGGGGGGGCATAAGTAACGGGAGGGTGGAGGTTAGAAATTAGTACCTGAATTACAACATGAGAAGTGGGCAGACACTAGGGGAGAATCAACTGATGACAGATCCCGAGGGCAGACTGAGGTGGTGTTGAGTGATGCTAAGGTGGTGCTGAGGTGGTGGTGTGCTGAACAGAGGTGATGCTCAGGTGATTCTTAGTGATACTAAGGTGGTGCTGAGTAATGCTGAGGTGGTGCTGAGTGATGCTGTGGTGCTGAGCCATGCTGAGGTGTTGGTGCTGCACTCATGCTCAGGTGGTACTGAGTGATGCTGAGTTGGTGCTGTGCTGAGGTGATGCTGCGCCTACTGCTGAGATGGTGCTGTGCTGAATTGCTGATGATGTGGGTCTGCGCTGGTGCTGAGGTGGGGCTGTTCTGGTAGTGGTGCACTGATGCGGAGGTGGTGCTGTGCTGATGCTGAGATGGGTCTGTGCTGATGTCGAGGTTGTGCTGCACTGGTGCTGAGGTGGTGCTGCACTGGTGCTGAGGTGGTGCTGCGCTGATGCTGAGTTGTTGCGGCACTGGTGGTGGTGCACTGATGAGGAGGTGGTGCTGTGCTGATGCTGAGCTGGGGCTGTGGTGGTACTCATGTGATGCTGAGTGATACTGAGGTGGTGCTGATTGATGCTGAGGTGGTGCTGAATCATGCTGAGGTGGGTCTGAGTGATGCTGAGGTGGTGCTGAGTCATGCTGAGGTGGTGGTGCTGTGCTGGTGCTCAGATGGTGCTGAGCTGGTGCTCAAGTGATGCTGAGTGATGCTGAGTTGTTGCTGTGCTGAGGTGGTGCTGTGCTGATGCTGAGGTGGTGCTAACACCAAACATCCAGACTTTGGGAAAGACCGCTTCAGCAACTCTCTTTTTTTGGTCAGGCAATGCTTGTTTAAAGTTATGTTATAATTTTAAAGTTTACTTGATGAATCCGTGTCCCCAATAACATAGTACTGAAGCGTGGAATGGGCAGTATGCTTGGGGAAACAAATTGCAATGGTAACCTCATTTTCAAAAATTGCTATGTGCGACATAGGGCCCGATTCCGATGCGGTTAGGAAGGCCTCCTAACGGCATTTGTTCCGTCCGAATCTGATCGGGAACATGTCTTTCCTACCAAATCGTAAAGGTTTCCAACCAACCGAATACGATGCGAGTTAGGAGTTAGGAATATCCCAATCCGAACCCCACGGTATTTAGAATGACCGAGCCGTACGGAGCAGAATCGTATGTCTCTACGCACCGCGTTTCCGAATGACCGATTACGATGCTGGATTCCGACAGCCTTGCTGAATCCTGACGTCTGACTCGAATCGGCAGTTGGAATCAGACTTTAGGGGCCCGTAGCAGGCCCCCCTGCACCCGGAGCCTTCCCAATCGGGCCTGTGGGGATACCCATGGGTCCCCCCTTACCAGCTATGCACAGTGTGGCAGGCACCAGGGGGTGCTCGCCACAGGGTGCCTGATTGTCCCCAGCCACCCATTTCTTCAATGGGAGCCTATGCATTCGGTCGGAACATAGGCTCCCATTGAAGTCAATGGGAGTCCAACCAAATCGTATCTGGAAGCATCCGAATGCATCGTACTCGGTTGGTCGGACTCTCCCGATCCGAGTCGGTCAAAAACCGTTCCCAAACCGATTCGGTCGGAATGATTTCCTAACTGCATCAGAATCATGCCCATAGTTTCTTTGGATAAAAGCAAGGTGTGAATGCTATACATGGGCTATCCAATTCATTTACTTGAAAGTGCTTGAGGGCTATGATGTCTCCCTCTGGCTGATCAAACACCAGAAGATGAAGCTTCCACTAAGTACTGAATCTCATCTCATTGCTAAATTTAAACAGCAAGACCAGGCTACTCTACCCATTGATCCATTAAGAACATAGGCCTCGATTATGAGTGTTAGGACTCTGACACTGTGATGGACATTATTTGCCACTACTATTCTGAATTTGTATTCCGAAATGTTCTCAGTACGGAATCTAAGGCCTCCAGAGCTGCTCAATATGCTCAGTATGGGCCTTGGGACTCCTAAAAACTGACTCGCACGGAAGATGAATCTTCCGGAGGTGGATACAGTGTGCTAGGTCCTACCTCCTCCAGCACTCCCTCCATGCCCCCAGGGCCTGCTTGAATAAGACATGGATACTCCTGGTGATGCTTCATGGATAATGTGTACAATAGTTTGATAACAACCTTTCCTTTGTCTATATTTTAGGGAAAATACAACTTTGTTTTATTTCTAGTACCCCTTGAATGGAGAGTGGGAGCAGACAGCGCTCGTTTGCCTCTATTACTTTTTAGTTTGAAATTCCTGGAGTTAGAACTTTCTCTTTTCTATGTCTAATTACATGCAAAATTCGATGTTTTACTGAAAATTAAACAGAAAATGCAAACAGAGCAGAAAAATAAAACAATATAGCACAATAGATAAGGGGTCTCACAATGTCGGTTGTGTCAGACTTGCAGTTTAAGGATATTTTTTAGCAACTCTGGCAGTGTGTGGATTTCATGTATCTTGGTGCTCCCATTTCTTTCTATTCAAGGTATACCAGGGGAGCATCTGACTCTCCTAAGATCACTTCCGGCATCCGGTGGTAGAGCCGAGGTGTGATCTCACCGCTTGTGATCCTAGCCTGTTGCAATCTCCGCAGTAAAGAAAGGAGAGGGAGACAATGAGATTTCTCCCAGGGCATTGCACACATGCAATGGGTATTAGCCTAAACAGTGAACACTCACAACGTTCGACTGACTCCAAAGGCGGTTGGCCACGCCCTAGTCTTGTGAATGGTTAGCCAGGACTCCAGGTCACAGGAGGCACCATGTTTCCAACCCATTCATTTATTTACAAACTAATGCATTCTGGAAGTTCTACTTGAACAAGTTGGACTCCGTTATTGGGTATGGAAGGGAAAAGTCTGACACCACGCAAGGCATGTGAATATTTAGAGCATAAATGAGATGGCCAAGTGTGGGCCCAATTTGTACAGACTCACACATGGAACATTATCTGCCTACCGGGCAAGAGTTTTTGTAATGAGTAATAGTGTGTCCATAAGCCACCCACACCATTACAATCGGAACAAGTCTGGAAGAGGCCCTCCCTATGGGGACCTCTCCAAGCTAAAGAGAGTATGAGAAAGTCAGAGGAGGAGTGCCAGCTCTACCATCCCTCCCTCCTCCTGTGTTAACCTTACAAAAATGTGACAGGTAGGTAGGAGTGTTTCACCAGGGGAGGACTCGGGGAAGCCTCACTAAGCGTGAGAGAGGGAGGCATCTTGCAAAGAGTGCACGTCATCAATTCCAAAATGATGGATGGCCAACCACGAGGAACACAAGTGTACAGCAAAATCTATAATAAAACATTAAACTGGTGGCAGTAAAAGTGGATCAGCGGCGACTCCAAAATCACACACAACACGCTAATTCCTCCAACAACAAAATGAAACATGTAGCGGGCGCCATGCTGATCAATAAAAAATGGTGCCTGTAAAACAGGCACAGCGCTAAGCATTAAAGCCTTTTTAAAATGAATAAAATTAGAGGTGGGTGACCCATGCCTTGTAGAACAAAAGAAAGGCGCAGCCGCCATACTTAAAGATAAAGCTCAGAATCGCGGCGTGTGGATGTAGAAGTACTTGGAGTGAATGTAAAAAAATAGTTCCAAAGATACGACATAAAATAGCAGAAGTGGAAAAGGACAAGTCCTGGGGCGATCCATGAGAGTCAACAATTGAGAACAAAGGTGGGACAAGCAGGAACCCTTATCCAATTAGAAGCAACGTTTTTTAAAGGACACAGCAAAAGCCAATTAGAAGCTTGAGGCGGGCTGTAAGCCCTCTGACTGATTACAGCATGTTGAGAGACAGCGCATGCACTGCCCAGGCTCTATGGCTGGCGTTTCATAATGTTCACTGTGTATTTACATTATTTGCTTGACACAACACCTAGAAAAATGTGCACTGTTTCTTTGGTGATAATATATTGTTCTCAAAGAAATTATAGAGGAAGCCTATTAGTTACTTTCAAGGCTCTTCCAGCTTGCTCGTTGAAGACTGTACAATCATGAGTCTTTCCATTGTTTATTGTAATATCTTTGTTCCGTCACCTCTGATGACATCAGGTCAGCAACATTTCGATAAATTCAAATTAGGGTATAGTGCTAACATGATAGGTTTACATTGTGTTTAAAAATACTGTTTTGTGATTTGTCAATGAAGAGAAAAATATATACAGCTGATGATGACTGTGCTTTTTCCATAAATTCTTTGCAAAAATAGGTATATAAGACCCCTGTTTTGGGGGATGACCCATACTCTTTTCTGAACCTTTAGAGATGCTGCCTGATTCTTTGTCGAGTTGCTGCACATTTGGGACTTAGTCAATTTGTCTGTTTTTGCCATTACTGCAATGGTTCTATTACTGATTGCATTTATTGCAATTGATTTCTTATGTTCTATGATTGATTATTTGAACTAACTGAGCTCATTTTTATTTTGTTTTTCCCTTAAAATGTAATAAACCTTCATTGTTTTTCTAACTTTCAGATCTCAAACTTCCTTTTTGATTCAGTCATTCCTTATTGACTGTATTTTGAAATGCTGTTTCTAATCTTGTCTCTAGGGACATATTACCAGTTCTTGAAGTCAATACTGCCCTCAACCCCAGCAATTTGAGGTGCCACTATTATGCAGATTATCTAAGAGATAGTGCATTCACAGTTTTTAGTAGCCTGCACAGAGAAGATTAGCAATAAAATAAGAGATCTTTCCCAAGATAGTTTTGTCTTTATTCAGGACTTTGGGCCTGATTACGATGGCGGCGAGACCGCCGCAGACAGGCTGTCAGTGTACCGCCCACCATATTATGATGGCAGGTGGATGTGTGGCGGTCCTTGAGCCCACCGGGGCGGCGGAGGGGCTCGTAGTCCCTACAATGGTGGTGGTGCCGACTAGGCACCGCCATAAGGATTACGATGTCTCTTTCCACCTGTCTGTTCATGGCGGTTAACCTGCCATGAACAGGCAGGTGGAAAGGGACTTTGGGGGCCCGTCGTGGGCCCCCCTTACCACCTAGCCCTCAGGGACGGGACCTGGGGGGCACCTATGGTGCCCTCCTACATATCCCTGCACCATGTGGCAGGCACCGCATGGTGCTTGCCACATAGTGCAGGGATATGTAAATTGTCCCTTTTCGCATTGCGGTGGGTGCTGCAGCCAGCAGCACCCGCCACAATGCAAAACATGGTCAATGCAACCGCCTCGGGACTGCCGCCTTGTAGGCGGGTGGTCCCAAATACGAAACGATGGCGGACGGACTGAAGTCTGTCCGCCTTCGTAATCAGCCCCTTTGTCTGTACTTCCCAAAGTCCATAGTTTGGATTGTTTGTGGTGTTCCAGTGCTCAAGTGCTGTTCCTGAGCGAAGGAATGTGACTATTACTAGGATGGAATGAATTCTGACTGATTGAGCTTGGTTCTGGTTCATTGCTGGGACATTATGGGATTTTGTAGTTTGAGTGTGTTGATTTGTGTCACATCATGAATTATACTGCAAGTGTGATTTTCGGTTATGCGCTGTTGATTTGTGATTCATTAGGTGGTCTAATTACTGTGATTTCAATGCTCCTAACATATCTGTGAGTCAAAGAATTGCTATTTGTCATGTGTTCGTCTTGATGTTTTGATGAGTAGGGGTTAAATTGTATATGCGTCAAAGAAGCTGTTAGATTTTCTATATTAATTGTTGGTTAAGGTAATCGGATTCACCATAATTCAAGATCTTGAGAGATTGTTGAACTAGTCTGCAGGGTAGTGTGTGTTGTGAGGTGCCACACACACACAGAAGATAGGAAATCCATATCTTGATTTCCACATCAATTAGAATTTTAGAAATTTTAGATTGAATGTGTTTAACTTAGATTGGTGTTTGTTCAGTCTTTCGTGTATAGGATTAAACACGCTAATCAGAGGTGGACTACCACTGGACAGAAGTCTACCTTAGTTTGAATTGGTGATTGACAAGTGCTACAAAGGTACTGGTTCAATTTATACCGATTTGCAAGACTGGTTTCTTTAGTTTTAAATTTTCCTCTCTTTATTAACAAGATTTTATTTGTTGATTAGAGTGAGTTTGATGGCTAAAGGCATTGTGTTGGTCACTGTTTACGAAGTGGTCACACTGCAATTGGTTGACTGACTGTGAAAGCCGTGCAGGTATTGGTGAGACGTCATCACGAATTATCCTTCATTGGTTGGGTACCGCTGCAGGTCGGGCTCTGATTGGTTGACCTTTGCCATGGCCACTCTGGGATTGGTTGATTGTTGTTTGTTTATATTTTGTGTTTTTGGAATGAATCTGAGCGAGAATAATGGGTGCTGTATTGAAAAAGTCTAAAGTTCTATGTGTCTATTATGGAAGATGAGAATATTCCTTCTGAGGTTCTTCTGCATTTAAGATGACAGCAGATGTCGGGTTTTATACTGGTTTGTGGTTAAAAGACTACCATGAGTTCACTTCTAGAGACAAGGACATGCAATTTCCTTTAGTGGGTATTTTCAATATTAGAAAGCTTGATTTCCTGAGACATATGATGTGTCTGAGGAAGTCACAACCTAGACCTACACAATTTGAAGCATTAAATGGTATTCAGTCAAAATATCGAGTTGGAAATATCGACTTACGACTTCCCCCCATCTGTCAGTTCTAGATCGCTATTGCTCAAGTCCGTAGTACTATCTGTAAGTTCCTCTGACCATTCCCCTCCATCTGAAACTGAAAAGAAATCAAGCTCCTTTTCAGCTTCCTTTTCCTTTTCTTTTTCGCTCATATTCTCTGTCGGCATTTGATACAGGTTATCAGTATTGACTTCTATGGGGTGGATTCTACCTCTGGCATCACTGGTATACCACTGTCAGATTCCGCACCTCCCCCATCAAGTCTCACTGAGGGTAGGGGTATAGAGTTAAACTCAGGCATTCCCTGTCTCGACGCAATTCCCAGTGCCTGACCTGCTGCCATCAAGCCACCTTCATCTCTTTTTTCCACAGGCGACGGGATTGCCTTTCCCCCAGGACCTCTCAGCAGATCTACCACTGAGGGGCCAGCCGGCCGCGTCTTCGCCATGGCTCCGCCTCTCCCCATCTTCTCCTGAATTGCCTCCACTTTCTCTCCACGGCGTCCTCGCCCCGGCGTCCGATCCGGGGAAACACCCTCCTCAGCCAACTCCACGTCCGCTCCCGTCTCCGCGGTCCCAGCATGATTCCTCGACACAAGGCGTGCCTTCGCCCTGACCACAGCCGCCGCCGACGACTTTGGACCCATCCCCACAGTCTCCTCCGACCCTGAGGCAACCGCCACTGATGCCGCCAATGTCGACCGCAGGCTCACTCGACCGCCAACACAGCTGACAGGTACTGTCACAGCAACACTTTTAAGGTATTTAAAATACCGGAGTACCGCTAGTCCAATAAATGCTCCGACCAGCTGTACATAGCGTCCTTGTAGGTTTGGGGCGGTCTGTAGTGTCTCTGTTTGTGTCCCCGAAATCATTGCTGTCCGTTATTACTGACTGTTTCACAGCATAATTTTTGAAAAATGCCGAGCTCTCAGCTCCTGTGCGCCGCTACGGTCTTAATCGACCGCCATCTTGCCTCCAATTCTGAGGAAAAGAAAGAAAAAGTCACGAGAAAGAGACCTTACCTGGGATTATACCCCCTCGACCCAGCTTATTAGCGCCTCGGCAAATGGACATGCATCAGAAAATGTATGTGGATCTAATCCATCAACACTCGAGGCTATTTTTCAGGCAGTATCTATCCACCGCGAGGAGACGCGCCAAGATGGGCGCAAAGTACAGGCGGCTATGAGGAAAGTACAGGGGGTGGTGAGAAAATTGACTAAAACTTGCAGCGCTTTTGGGGAACGGATGACGGATCTGGAGGCAAGGATTGGTACCACAGAATCAGATCTTGCAAACACTCAGGAATTAGCTAATTCTCATGAAGCACAAATAGCTGACATTCAGTGGAAACTGGAAGAACATGAGAATCGTCAGCGACGCAATAACCTACGGGTTTTGGGGGTTCCTGAGGGGGCAGAGGGGGGACGTCCGTACAAATGTTATAGAGCTGTTCAAAGAGACACTGCCTGAGCTTACGGACTGGAACTGGGCAATGGAGGTTCAACGAGCCCATAGAGTCCCTTTTATACAAAAGCAACCCGTGAGGGCAGGGGCTTTACCTCGGGCTATTTTGGTATTTTTTGGTAGCTTTTTACTACGGCAAGCTATCTTTGAAAAGGCAAGACCGGAAGCAAAGAGATCCAGGAATGGAGTCTCTTATTTTGTCCACCCAGATTTTTGTCATACCACCGTCGAAAGACGGTGGAGGCTGAGACAAATGATTAAACCCTTTCAGGATAAAAACGCTCAGGCCTTCTTAAACAACCCTGCTCGGCTGAAAGTTGTCTGGGGTGGTCAAACACGCTTTTTCATGTCCGAGGTAAAAGCCAAGGAATATTTGGATAGTCTTACAGGATAAAAAAATAAAAAAAAGAAGCGAGGGAAGAAAGTATGTTGTGGTTAAAGGTTTTGCAAAATATAAACACAGGGGGAAAATCGGGTGTTTTAAAGGGGGTTAAAAAAAATAATAATAATAAAATAAAATAAAGAAAATAAAATCATCACAGCATGCATTGGGTTAGAGGATTGTGTAATTTAGGGCTCTCAATTCTGTGCGACGTATTCATCATGCACAGACACTTGTCTGAGCGCCTTTCGGGGAGGGTGTTGGGGTGGCTGGGTTGGGAAGGGGTGGGAGGGGGTTGGTTGAGGGGGGGCAAAATATAGAAAAGTCATACTCAGAGGAGAAGAGGAAACATGGAGACAATCAAATGGAAAAGGAAAAAAGCTGAATAGGAACTGTTTTGTGTTGGAAAAAATGGGAAGTAAGGAAAGAATGTTAGGGATACGAAGTACTGGTATAGAAAAAGATAGATGGGGAGGTTAAATATTTGCTCCATTAATGTGGCAGGTTTGAATGGTGCAGCTAAGAGGGCGAAATTGGGTGAATTTGTGAGGACGAATTCATTTGATATTGTCTGTTTGCAGGAGACCCATGTCCCATGGGAAAAAAGAAATTGGTTGAAAATTCGGGGATATAACCTCTTGATATGCACGTCCCAAACCTCAAATATCCGCGGAGTTGCCATTCTGGCTAAAACATCTTTGGGGCAAATTAAACGAAAAGTAGCCGATGCCCTAGGGAGGTGGGCTATTGTTGAGTTAGGGTTGGGGCTTACTATTTGCTCTGTTTATGGATCGAATTACGACGACCCCCAGATTTTTGAGGATCTTGAGCTAGAACTTGCGACTTGGTCTACTCCATTAATTGTATGCGGAGATTTTAATATTGCCTTGGACCCGCAACAAGGTCAAGTGAATCAAGGGACATATCAGGGGCGGAAACCTCGAGTATATAGGGCATTAATGTCACTTAATAGGAGTCATGGGCTGGTCGACTTATGGATAGCCAAAAAAAACAAAATAATGTAGGATATACATATTACTCGTGTCCACACAAAAAATATGTTAGAATTGACTATTTTTTCGGAACTACAGACCTACTTAGCCAGGGTAGTATTAAAACTCTACCTAAGGTTATCTCTGATCATAACCCGCTAATTTTAGGGGTAGAAATTTCAGGCTTTCGAAAAGTAAGGGGCAAGTGGTCATTTGATAAGAAGCTTTTAGTCAATACTAGATATATCGAACATATAGGAAATTAGGCATGTGAATACTTTGTTATCAATAGGTATAGTGCCTCGAGAACAATCATCTGGGATTCTTTTAAAGCGGGTCTGAGAGGCGAAACTATTAGTTATACAGCCAGGGTTAGAAACCAGCGTGTGAAAGAAAATCAAGAATTAATGTATAAACTCAAAAAGGCGGAAGAGGAGCACGTCCTATTGATTAGACAGGGACAAGATGTAGCACAAAATCAGGGGCAAATCATGGCTCCTAAGGCAGAAATTAATAGTTGGCTTGCTCAGAGATCGGCAGAAGAGTATCAATCTCAACGGAGCATCTTATATGAAAGTGGGGAACTAGTGGGAAAGAGATTAGCTCTCCGTACTAGACAAAGGATAGCGCAGAATCAAATATCGGATATCAAGGTGAATGGGCAAGTTTACTCGGATCCAGATGATATAGTTAGGGTGTTTCAGGAATACTACCAGGTGTTATATTCAGAGGAAAGGGCTAAGGATACAGCTTTGACCCCGGAGGATGTTAGTCAATTGGTGACCAACGGTGAGTTGGGAGAGGTTTTAGATATGCCTCATAAAGAAGACTTAGAGATGGATATTACACTGGAGGAGATTCAAATAGCTCTGCAAAATATGGCCTCAGGTAAGGCCACGGGTCCTGACGCAATACCTCTTGAACTATATAAAATTCTGGGTGTAACAATAATGCCTCTCCCGTTAGATCTTTTTAGAGGTATTCAATGTAGTGGTAACACCCCGGATTCATGGAAAGAAACAAACATCATAATCTTTCCAAAAAAAGGGAAACCACCTGATAACCCAGGGTCATACAGGCCAATTTCTTTGATTAACACAGATGCCAAGATCTATTCCAAGATCTTAGCTACTCGACTAGGGAGGATCATTGGCCAGCTGGTTTCCCCCTGGCAACATGGATTTATACCCGGAAAGGAAACAACAGATCACATTCGCAGAACAATATCTCTATTTGATGTGATGTCCGGTACGAGGGGCCAGATGGCCATGATCCTCTTAGATGCCGAAAAGGCATTTGATCGAGTAACATGGGAATTTCTGTAGAGGATATTGGAATTAAAAGCGTTTGGACAAGGAATTATCAGGGCATTAAAAGCAATGTATCGTGATCCAAGAGCGCGGATACAAGTGATGGGGAGAGAGTCGGGAGATATTTTAATATCCAGGGGGACCAGGCAAGGCTGCCCCTGTTCACCTATACTATTTGCTTTGTACATTAACCCCCTAATTGAGAAACTACTACAATCATGTAAGATCAAACCTATAGTTATTAGGGGGTATGAGGCCAAAGTCTTGGCTTATGCCGATGATGTGGCAATTTTTACACCAGACCCAAAAGAGGCCCTTGGGGAAATTGATCATATAGCTGAAAGTTTCGGCCTCCTTTCAGGATATGCTCTAAACAGAGGGAAAACAATTGTTATCTGCACAGATAAAATGGATTTTAATGATCCAAGACGAGCGGAATCGGCAGTTTATCTTGGGGTGCGAATTACAGCAAAGGTTGATGATAAAATCAAAATGAACTTGACCCACTGATTAAATCTATAGCCATTGATTTAAAGAGAGTGAATGGGCTACATCTGTCCATAATTGGGAGAGGGAATTTTCTAAAAATGGCTATTCTGCCCAAGATTTTGTACTCATTTAGGTCTATTCCGCTTGCCTTGGAGGACCATCTATTGAAGACCATTGACTCTATTTTTTCAAATTTTATCTGGCAATATGGGAAGGTGAGGAGGGCCTTGAAGTATTTAACACTACCACAGGATAGAGGAGGACTTGCAATTCCAAATATCACATTATACTATTGGGCCGCTCTATTACAACAGATGATGTTTTTATTAGTAATAGATAGAAGCAGCAATGAGGAGAAGATAGCAAGAATACCTACAATATTTGAACTTGCTTTAGGGAAAGAGGCCTCTGGACTGCTATTAAAACAACTAGAGCAAAGCTATTATAAAAAGTTTGTTTTAAAACTATAAAGAGCGCATGGAGGATATGGAAACAAATATCAAAATTTATGGGGATCCCTAAGGTTACTAAATATACCCCCCTGTGGCATGTATCGCTCTTTCCGACACTAGCCTATGATGCTATGGGGAAATATTGGGAGAGTAGGGGTGAATACAATCGGAGAGTTTTATGGGGGAACAACTTGCCCAATTCTCTAAGCTCCAACATGATTATGAAATAGCTCCCAATCATTTTTTAAGTTTATGCAGATCAGGAGTATCCTTATGGCATATAGACCAATTATTAGAACTGATGATATAGCCCTGATGGATCTCATTAACAAAAAGTCATGTAGAATCAGAAATATATATACTTTACTACTCATAGCACTACCAGACGACTTAGAGAAGAATGAGACGTACTGGACTATGAAATTGGATAACCAGGATGTGGAGATATATAAGAGCTTAGACTTATCTGTCAAAATATTTTTATCATCAAACTTAAAAGCACAATTATATAAAACTATTTTTAACCTGTATTTCACACCTGCTAAATTATTTACTTGGGGAAAAGGGTCGATGATAAATGTCACAGATGTGGGATGGGACCGGCCGTACTGACACATATGTTCTATGAGTGTGCGAAATTAACCCCCCTAAAATTAGGGCTGCTTAGATTCTGGCAGAAGCTATTTGGTCTTAATTTCGAACTGACCCCCACCTTAGTGATCCTGGGATATGTTAGATCTTTGGGTCTCAATAGGGAACAGGAATATTGTCTCTTTTTAGGTACAGCTATCTTTAGAATAATGCTAGCGGCTCGATGGAAAGATATAGAACCCCCGACCTTTCCGATGTGGCTAGCCAGGTTGCTTGGTGTTTGGAAACAAGAGGCCTCCCTATATGCATGTAGGGGTAGGCAAGCCAGAACCCGGGGGCTAAAAATATGGGCATATATCGCTGAATGGAGTAGGGAAGCTAGGGAATCGGAATAGGTTGAAACACATAAAACATTGTAAAAGTTTTTTTTTTTAAATCTGTGATTGCTTTAAATTGTTTTATGGGAGAATTTGGGGCCATATTTAAATAAGCTATCTACATCTATGTACTGTATTTTCTGATCAACTGCTATTTATTCCTATTTTAAGTACATTTAACAGTTTTGGTGAGGAATTTGCGACATATATTGGTTTTATGTATTTTTTACCAACTATTCAATGAAATGATTATCATGTTGTTTTTATTGTAAAATAGTCTATTCTGGGTATGAATAATAAAAATAAAAATAAAAATAAAAAGGAAATATCGACTTACACTACTATCAAGTTTTAAATATCGTGGCACAGAAATATCGACAGCACGAATATCGTGGTCAAGAATATCAACTTTACGGTAAGAAATATTGATTTTAAAAATATAGAAGTCATTAATATCATTTGTAAAAATATAGCTGTTTAAAATATCGATTTTTTAATTAGTGTTATGTATTTTAGTATATATTTTAAATGTATGTGATGTATTTTTTTGTACAAGTATTGTTTATGTTTTTTAATATATGTGTTAAATTTTTAGTAGTTATTAATTGCATTTTTATTAAATTTTGCGTTTTTAGTTCTGTAGTGGGTTGTGGGTTTATAGGGGAATAGGGTGGTAAGTAATTTAATTATAATAAATTAATGAATGTATTTATTTATTAATATTTTTTTAATTGAGATTTTATAATGTTAATTTATTTTTTATTTTTTGGGGTACATTTTAGGTGCGGGTTGTGGGGCTTATAGGTGTAAAGGGTCGGAAGTAATTTATTTTTAATTCATTAATAATTAGTTATTAATTAATTGACAATTAAATATGGAAATTGTGTAATTAATTTTAGTTGTGGGTTGTGAGGTTTTTAGGGGTAAAGGGTGGGAAGTAATTTATTTTTAATTAATTAATTATTAGGTGAGAATTAATATTAATTAATTAATTGATAATTGATTAGTGTAATTTTTTAATTGTTTTGTGTGTTGGTTTTGGGTTTATAGGGGTGAAGGGTGGAGAGTAAATTGATTTTATTTACTTTATAATTAGTTGTTAAATACTATTAGTTATTTAATTATAGCGCAAACCAGCATAAGAAATAAGTACCAGCAACTTGAAAGGCTCCACGAAAGGGAGATTAGGAAGTGGTGGGAGGCCACTTCCTTACAACATTATATTGAGGTAAACAGGATACCTCGAGGTCTGCGCATCTATATAGTGCCGGCTTATGAAAACCCGGACCCGGAACTACTGAGTGAATGGGCGGAATACACGGCAGATTCTTCTCAGGGAATGTTGAAGATTCTAATTAAATTCGCTTGGAGCGACCGTGAGAAAGCCCTAAAAGACATTGAATCCTTAGAAAATAGTATTCTTGAAACAGTGGAACAGAGCAAACACGACGAGGAGAAAGAAATCATAAAGAAACGCCTCAGCACATATGAAAAGAAGATTCAATCAAGAAAGCAACAAAGGTTTGAGAGAGATGCTCGTGATTATGAGCAAGGGAGGATATTGACCTTTGCACGAAGATATGACGCACCCCGCAGAGACTTGAGAATAGCCAAGAAAAAGACAATTGAGGCCCAAGATACCTCAGAATCTGAAGTCACAAGTGCGGACCAATCAGAGGAGGAGGGACTAAGTACAGGCCAAATCCAAAGACAACAGCCTTCTTTTCACGAGGAATTCAACCTCATCAGACAGACATGGTTGAGAGGGGGGAAGGGGCGACCCCCGGAACAACAACAAAAATCAAACGAAACAAGAGAAGGGGCGGCAGGAAGCACCGGAAAGGGAAATGGAGCGAGGACCGCCAGGAATCGAAGGGGGCGAACTCTCAAGGATTAGAAGACAACCTAACAATTGTCAACCTAACCCCGAAAGTACTGACATCAGATGAAGAATCGGTACTAAAGTTGGGTTTAACATTTTGTCCCACAAGTAATTACGAGTACACACAAACACGTATAGATTTTTAAAAATTTATTAGGAAAATCAAATTACTGAAATTCTTTAAATCAAGAAACTCAGGACAACAGTTACAAAGTGGTCCGATAACAACACAGGAATCAGACACAATCAACATTCAGGACCTTGACACCCTAGCAATTCTTGAGGAGCTAGGCAATGAAAGTAACACACAGCAGGAATCAGAAAGGGACAATATCACAAGAGCTCAGGAAATGGGAGTGTTACAAATAGGAGAAAAAAGCCCGTTCAAACCATCCTCAAGGTTTTGCCCACAGATGCCAACCGATGCAATTGACATTTTTTCGGACACTGTGATCCAAGAACTCCTCACCCTAAGGAGAAAGGAGGAGGAATCGGCAAATAGAACAAAATGGAATCTTACTTTTAACCAAAGAAAGGCTTTGCTGAATTTAGAAGAGGATGAAACAGTAATAATAAAACCGTCAGATAAAGGCGGCAATGTCGTCCTACAGACTAGAGACAATTACTGTAAAGAAGCCCTACGACAACTACAGAATAAGGACAATTATGCTCCAACCACGGAAGAGAACTATAAAAAGAGTATTCAAGAATACGCAGATCTCATTGATAAATGGCATGGAAAAGGAATACTGTCGAGAGAAGAATTTTTATTCTTACAGAACAAGCACCCTAAAATTCCAATTTTCTACCACCTTCCCAAGGTCCATAAAGACGCTGCTAGACCACCAGGGAGACCAATCGTGTCATCAATAGGGGAACTAACAGAAAATATGTCTAAATTTATAGACTACTTTCTTGCACCCTTCGTCACACAATTGTCTTCCTATACTAAGGACACCAAGGATTTCTTAAAACAAATCCAAGATATAGGTTGGGAAACAGACTTTGTGATGATCACGCTGGACGTTTGTAATTTATATACCAGCATAAGACACCAGGATGGTTTGACAGCTGTGAATAACTTTCTGAGACGTTGTCCAATTAGGTACCTGGAGCACAGCGAAATGTTACTAGAATTTATCTCATTTTGCTTAAACAACAATATTTTTATTTTTCAGGGCCAAAGATACAGGCAGACACAAGGGCCGGCGATGGGCACCTGCTTCGCCCCCAGTTATGCAAACTTGTTCATAGGCTGGTGGGAGAAGCAGGTGAGTTTTCTAGACCTAAGGGTGTTTGTCAGTTCCAATGTCATCCAGACAGCTTTATACAGGAAATCAACGGCTGGTAATTCCGTTCTACATGGACGTAGCAGCCACCCAATGAATCTTATAAAAAGTATTCCCTATGGGGAGCTACTCCGTATAAAGAGGAACAGCTCACAGAAATCTGAATATGAGAAGGCAGCTAATGACAGTGTGAGACGTTTTAGATCCAGGGGATACTCACAAAAAACTTTGCAAATGGCCCAAGAGAAAGTCAGAAGTAAAGAGAGGAACACACTGCTGCAAGAAATACAAACACCGAGAACAGCAGAAGATGCAGGGAACCAAAGATTAATCACGAGTTATCCAACCGCTGCAGGGAAGATAAGAGCTATCTTATGCAAAAATTGGAAAACGTTGAAATCAGATAGTGTGGTGGGTAGAGAACTCCCAGATTATCCTAAAATATTGTTTAGGAAGTCACGATCTATAAGAGATCACCTAGTGGAAAGTCATCTCCCCCCGCCCAAAATAGGTTCCAGTCTGCAGAACCTTCATGGTTCGTTCCCATGTGGGAAATGCAAAGCTTGCATCACCAGCAAGAGAGTCACCATATATCAGACTCCAGGGTGCCGGACACAGAGAAAGATCACCAAATTTATGACCTGTACCACGACCTATGTGGTTTACTGTCTGGAATGCCCATGTGGCTATCGCTACGTGGGTAGTACTATACAGCCAGTAAAAATGCGAGTGCTAGAACATCAACGAGCAATCGCTAATAATGATGCGAGTTACCCTGTGGCACGTCATTTTGCAAGCCACCATAGCAGCAACAGGGCACTCCTACAGTTCTTCTGTTTAGATTGTATCCCTAATGAAATCAGGGGAGGAGACAGGGAGAAGAGGTTACGACGTCTGGAGTCGAGATACATTATCGAGCTCCAGACGAAGTTTCCTAGTGGGCTGAATGCAGGAGAGGAGCTGGTAACACATTTATGATAACAATATTGAACGCAGCATGATTAAAGTTCTGGAGGTGAAGGAGTATACATATGGTGTAAATAATAATGTATAACACATGTCCAAATGAGAACCATGCATTAAATGATCCACTAAATTCACCAAAGCCCATCCAGGGGTAGTGATAAGCAATAAAATATAGATATATTAAAGATAGAAATTACACATGCCCATTCAGGGCTGAATAACGAAAAGTGAAATGTTGCAATGACATGTGATATACAGTGCGCGAACAGTGGTATAAAATGATTTTTCAATAATGGAGATGTAAAGAAGTTAAGATTGAATAACTGTCTTCTCCGTATATTGTGCAATAATTTAATTGATTTAGGTGTGTACGCCATAATGAATGCAATGGGTACTAAAACTTTATTATCATAAATTCTTTTATTGCAATGAATGACAATTGTAATGTGACATGATATTGTGAAATCAATGATTTGGTTTAAAATTAATTGAATTCACGCCACTTTGCACACTCCAATATTGCGCTGACCATATGTAAACATACAGTCCTTCGTCAGTTTTGTTAATTTTACCTTTATGTACTTCCGTTTTCATGGCGCTCGTCGACACTGACGAAAGCTGAGGCTGAAACGCGTCTGTCGTTTAAATCTCTGTGCACGAATAAATCCGTAATTGGGTTTAAAATCAACGAGAGTGCTGGTCCTTGCTGTTTTAACAGGCAGCGGAGCGTCACATATATATATATATATATATATGTATATATATATTACCTACTAGCAGTCGCCAGTAGGTTGTTATAGTTAGGACCTTGGTTCTATTCAAAAAGCTTTTATTTATTTGCCAGTATCTTTGGAGCCGTTTGACGAGCCTTCGCGAAATTTCAAAAACGAATGGGGTGGTCAGGTCAGCTCTTGTGTTGAAAGTTTCGGGGTGATTCGTCAAGCGGGGGCCAAGAAAAAGGGGGTCCCAAACGCATTCTCTCCATGTTAATTTCCATAGGAAACTTTAGACACTGCCACAGCCCGAACTGCTGAACGGAATTACACCAAATTTGGCTAAAGGTAGCTTTTGATTCAGAAAGCACTCTTTGTGTTAAATGGTGTAAATCCGTTCAATAGTTGCTGGTGAATTTAAACATTTGTCAGATATCAATATATCTCAAATCTGCAATCTGATTGGCTGCCAACAGTTCCAACCAGGAAGTGTTGGCAGCCATCTTGTGACTCGGTTGAACCAAGTCACAAGAAAAAAAGGTAAAAATGCACCTCCCCGGGGTTTAAAAAAAATTGCGTGGGGGGCTCCTGCCTCCCCACGCAGCCCTGGGGACCGCCACCTCCCCAGGGCTATAGTCATTAAATGAGGGGGTCCACGCAGCCACCCCAGCCCCAGGGACCGCCACCACCACGGGACTTTATTTGTGAAAAAAATGCGTGGGGAGGTTCCTGCCCCCCGAGCAGCCCCGGGGACCACCACCTCCCCGGGGCTATATTCATTAAATGCGGGGGGCCACGTGGCCCCCTCGCAGCCCTGGGGACCACCACCTCCCTGGGGCACAAATTAAGTAAATGCGGGGGTCCGTTGCAGACCCCTGGCCCTGGGGACCACTACCTCCCCGGGGCTACACAAAAGATGGGAGGGGGCCGCTTGGCCCCCCTCCAGGAGCCCTCCATGGCCCTGGGGACCGCCACCTCCCAGGGCCGGCTCCAGCAATGTCCCGGGGTGCCCACCTCTGGGACATTGCAGTTTGCTATGGCTTGGCAAGCCATAGCAAACACTGCTTCACTTCATGGAAGCGAGAGCATGGAAAATCCACTCACTTCCATGAAGCGAAGCAGAATTGCTTTTTGGCAGAGGGAGCTGCATGTTTGCAGCTCCCTTTGCCCAAAAGCAATGCCGGCTCCCACAAGAGGCGGGGAGCCGGCAGGGACCGCGGGGACCTTGGGGCTCCTCCCGCAGTCCCCAACGAGAGGCCAAGCCCCAGGGGATGGGGTCCCCGGAGCTGAAAATGGCCCGGGAGGGGGGCCACTCGCCCCCCTCCCTTTTGTTTATTTCGCGCATTTGCAGAGTGGTGGAGAAAGGGGCCATGGCCTTGGACCACCTCTCAGCAATACAGCTGTGTGGGGCTTACTGGAGATAACAGGAGGGCTAGTTGCCCCCCATGGACCCTCAGGAGGCAAGGGGACTTCATCCCCCAACCAAGAGCGCGTCAGGAGGCACGTTTGCAGAGTGGTGGAGAAAGGGGGCGTGGCCTACGACCACCTCTTGGCAGTCCCACTGTGTGGGGCTTACTGGAGGTAACAGGTAGGCCAGTTGGCCCCTAACGATCCCTAGCAGCAAAGGGGACTTCATCCCCCAACCAAGAGCGCACCAGGAAGCGCGTTTGCAGAGTGTTGGACAAAGGGGGTGTGGCCTTCTATCAGAACTCAGCAATCCTGCTGTGTGGGACTTACTGGAGGTAACAGGAGGGGTAGTTGGCCCCCAAGGACGTCCTTGGGGCCAACTACCTCTCCTGTTACCTCCAGTAAGTCCCACACAGTGGGATTGCTAAGAGGTCTTTGGAGGCCATGCCCCCCTTTCTCCACCACCCTGCAAACGTGCCGCCTGGCACACTACTGGTTGAGGAATGAAGTCCACTTTACTCCTGAGGAGTCTTGGGGGTCAAGAAGCCCTCCTGCCAGCTCCTGTAAGTCCTACGCAAAGAATTCCTGAGCGCTGGTCGGTGGCCCGGCCCCCTTTCTCCACCACTCTGCAAACGCGACTTCTAGTTAAAAAACCTTAGAAATTCACTGAAAAAACACAGGTTTCAGGGATGTTATAGTTAGAAATTAGCATTAAAAAAACCTTTAAAATTCACTGAAAAAAACACAGGTTTCAAGGAAGTTATAGTTAGAAATTAGCATTTAAAATCCTCAGAAATTCACTGAAAAAAACACAGGTTTTAGGGAAATTATAGTTAGAAATTAGCATTTAAAAAACCTTAGATATTCACGGAAAAAAACGAAGGTTAGAGGGACGTTATAGTTTGTCTGACATTTCACTCGTACAAAACCAGAGAAATTCAGGCGTTATAGTTAGCTGAGGTAACTATAACTCACGCCCCTGCAATGCACTGCTTATGACCTCATATATTACATCACTCATGACATGGTCAGTGACATCACGGATGACATCTAAATGACATCACTGATGACATCACTGATGACATCATCCACTGCATCTCTGACGCACCCACTCACACCACTGTAGAATCTTTTATACACCCACTGCCGCTCCCACACAACCATTCACAAAACCGTTCACAGAACCATACCAGTACTTACACACCGACTCACTAATTCATTGATCTGTACACACACCCACTCGCTCACCCATACTGCCACTCATAGACCCACTCACTCACTCACTAATACAGCAGTGGGGCCGGGTAAGGGGGGATTTTGAGGGACGATGCTGAGGTAAAATTAAATAAATAATTAATTTTCCCTTGCCATCGTCCCTCAAAATCCCCTCTTACCCGGCCCCACCGCCCCACCGCTGTTACCTGCACGGACCGCGGCTATACAGGCATACAGGCACTGACACAATGAGTGAGTCACCCATAGAACTACTCACACACCTACACACTCACCCATACAGTCAATCATACAGCCACTTACTCACCCAAACAGTTACACACACACCCACTTACTTACTCATACAAATAGGAACACATACTCACTCAGCTATACAGTCACTGACAGAAGCATGCACTCATCTATATAGCCACTCTCACATTCACTCACTCACGCATACACTCATATACCCCGTCACTCTCATATACTGCCTTTCACATACTCAGTTGCTCACCCATACTGACACATGCACTCATTCACTGACACAGCCATACACTCACTCACTCATTCAACTTTTCACACACGCAACAGTACCCCATACAGCCACTGACTCCCCCACTTACTGATCCATACAGACAGTCACACACCTCTTCACCCTCAAACACTGACACCCAGACAATCATAGACGTAGTCAGACAACCAATCAATCACCCATATAGCCATTCACATACCCACTAACACACTCATACACCCACTTAGACATTAACTGACAGATACACACATTCACACAACCAGTCACTCACCCATACATTCACTTAGACACCTAATCACTCAATTATACAGTCAGTCACACACCCACTGAGTCATCCATACCGTCACTCATAAACCCACTGATTCACCAATACACCTTGGTATATATATTTAACACTCATAAACTTTTATAAAACACTTACAGTCACTGGATGATGTCATCACTGATATCATCAGTGATGTCATTTGAGATGTCATCAATGATGTCATCAGTGATATCACTGACCATGTCATGAGTGATGTAATATATGAGGTCATAAGCAGTGCATTGCGGGGGCGCTAGTTATAGTTACCTCAGCTAACAATAATGGCTGAATTTCTCTAGTTTTGTACGATTGAAATGTCAGATTAACTATAACATCGCTCTAACCTTTGTTTTTTCCGTGAATATCTAAGGTTTTTTAAATGCTAATTTCTTACTATAACGTCCCTGAAACCTGCGGTTTTTTCAGTGAATATATATATATATATATATATATATATATATATGTATATATATATATATATATATATATTTGAAACAAAGTCCCAATCCCTCCTATTGCCAGAGGGAACAGCAGCAGGTACGGACCTCTCATTACTCTTGTAAGAATTCGCAACCACACGGGGTTTCTGCTGGCAACGTCTTTATTAACAGCAAGTATAGACAGACAAGTGTCCGCCCCAGACGCGTTTCGATCGCAAAGCGATCTTGATCACTGCTTTTTTTCGACGCGTTTCGATCGCAAAGCGATCTTGATCACTGGACGCGCTGCTGACGGACCACCATATTTAAGTACCGTGCAACCAATAAAAATAAGCTCATGTGACATTTTAAAAAAAATAGACTCAACTATAGCCATATACGTTTGAAATTGAATAAAAATATATATAATATGTCTAATGTTAGCTCCCTTTTAAATCTATCTATATCCTGAGTCGCATCTCATTTATATGAATGCTGCTCTTGATTATATTGTATTATACACTAAATCTGTGCTGTAATTCCCGGGCCAGTGCCCCTTCGTGACTTGCAGCTCAGAATAGATGTATCATATTCATACAACGACAGAGTTAAAAACCTTCAGAGCGACATATGTGATATTGAATAAAAATTATTCATTTCATCTCTAATGACTGTTGAGTGAAAAAAAGGAGAAAGAAATGTATTTGTGTCTAATGTGATAAAAATCTTTTCTATATTGCCTATGTTACGCCTATTAAAAACTTATAAATGGTAAGGGTGTGCAAAAGAGCGCTATTTACAATATAACCATCCGGTTATATTATTTAAAGTGCAAGTGCTATACTAATTATAAAGTGCTTGGACTAGATGTTTTCTCTAAAGTGCTAGTGCTACAACAATTTCATACATTAAATAATTCATTTTTATTACTGAGCCTCGAGAGGTGTGGGACGATAAGAAGAAATCTCTAAACTTCATATTTCTATATTTCAGACAAAGGAAACAAAATGACAGCAATATCTTAGGCAAATGCATTCAGTATATGGGATTACTCACAATCATAGGTCCATGGTTAAAATGATGTTGTTACAAATAGGATAAATACATTAAATATATTAAAATATTTTTTCTCTCTCTAAGAACCAGCCTATAAAAAGTTGTGCAAATCCTCACTGTTGTTCAGCGCATTTGGCATCCTGGTATCTAATGTTAATATGAATGAAGACTCTAACTGACGTAATGTTTTTTCCCTATTACCTCCACGAATCTTTAAGGGCACTGCGCCTATTACATAATATCGGAGATCCTCAATTTTATTACCATGGACTGCCTTGAAGTGTCGAGCGACAGGGTAATTTGGATCCGAATTGATAATTGCCCTTATATGTTGCAATATCCTATTGAACACTGGCAGTTTGGTGCTGCCAACATATTTAAAGTGGCATGTGCATTCTAACACGTATACTGCATGATCAGTACGACATGTGTAGTGTTCCCTAATAGGTGTAGGAATATTATTAAAAGCTGATACATATTCTGACTTATTGGATCCAAATTTGCAGGCTCTACAAGATGAACATTTGTAAAAACCTGGTTTAAAAAGCCATGTACTACTCGACATTATCTCTGGGCTGGATTTTACAAGGGTGCATAGATTGTGCCCTTCTGAACGTAATAGCCGGCACTGCTGGTAATAAAAACTTTAAAGTTAGGTCAGTTAAAACAATGGGCTAAGTGTTTGTTGATAATCCCTCTAATGTCTTTCTCTTGTTTGCTATAAGTTGTGATCAATCTAATAGGATTTATAATTTTCTTGTCTGACTGTGCCTCAGAATTCAACTCTTGAGTCAGTCTTTGATTTTAAACACTCTTGGCGTGGTAATGTGTTGGCCTTATCCAAGGCCACCTGTAAATCAATAGATTTATATCCACGTGCCAAGAATCTACTAAAGGCTTCATTTTGACAACATGCTAAATCAGATTCCTCACTACAGATGCGTCTTATTCGGAGAAACTCCCCATAGGGTATACTTCTAATGAGGTGGGCCGGATGGCAACTCGAAGCATGTAACGTGGAGTTGCCGGCTGTACTCTTCCTGTGCAATTTTGTTTGAATCTGATTGTTTTTAATGTATACCTCCACATCTAGGAATTCTACTTTCTGTGAACTACAACTAGCTATAAATTGAAGATTCATGTTATTATCATTAATAGATTTGATGAATTCTAAAGCTTCCTCCTCTGTGTCCTTCCATATGATGAAAACATCATCTATGTAGCGGCCATAGTATGCAATATGATTATCCCAGCTTTCTTTATGAGTGACCCTGAGGACGTGTTCCTCCCACCATCCCACCAGCAGACAGGCATAGGTGGGAGAAAAACACGCCCCCATCGCCACTCCTCGTATTTGCTTATAGAGGAGCTTATTGAACATAAATAGATTGTTGTTTAAACATAAGTCTATCATTTTGAGTATCATGTTTTGTGATCATAAAAACAAATGTCTCGGTTACTGAGAAAAAATTCAACTGCTTTTAGACCCTGATCATGGTAAATGCTAGTATATAACGCAGCTATGTCCATGACCATCAGCATATATCCCCTTTGCCATTCAATTTTGCTGATTTTATTTAGGAAATCTCCTGTATCTTTAAGGAACGAAGGCAAACTGGTCATGTGTGGCTGCAAGAAGTAATCTACGTATTTAGATACGGCTTCTAATACATTGTTACATGCTGATATGATCGGTCTAGCCTGCACCGGATGAATGTCCTTATGTACTTTGGGGACTAAATATAGAGTAGGTGTGACTGGGAAATCATTTTTTAAAAAAGAAAATTCATTATTAGTTAAGAGGCCCTGTCTCTTCCACTGATATAAATGTTTCCCTACTATGTCTTTCACTCGTTTAAGTTCTTCTCTGTTAACCTTTATATAGCAACTTGTATCCGATAAGTGACGGTGAGCTTCTATATGGTAATCTGATTTAGGCCATAGAACTATATTCCCGCCTTTATCTGCACTGCTCACTATGATGTCTTGTTTCATACGTAGTTTTTTCATCAACGTCCAGTAGTTTTTGAGATGGTAATTGCGTTTTTTATGACTCGACGTAACGGACCGATTTAATTTCTTAAGGTCCTCAACTACCATATCACTATAGACGTCTACAGCATCTTTGGGCATCATAGGATAGAAAGAGGATGGGGGACGGAAAGGACTTATAGGTGATTCCCCTACATCTATGTCTATGGCAGATAAATTGTCCTCACTGGACTTGTCATTATTAACTGCTTCATTGGCCAAAGACTGCATAGTTAATAAAGTTGGTACATCCTTGGCCTGCAGATTGCTCACAATAGTATTGCGGTTGGGTGGCAGTGTGGTGTTTTTGTTGGAATTCAATTGGAAAAATTTCCTGAGTTTAATCTTACATATACATTTATATTCTTCAATTCTTGATTGATTATAAGAAAAATTAGATTCAGGACAATAAGACAAACCCAAACATAACAACTGCGATTCTGCTTTACTTAAAGTGGTATTAGTCAAGTTTATAATTGTATTGTCTCTGCCAATATTTATCGATTCCATCTCCTCGTTCCCCTTCCTCTGCCTAATAGATTTAAGCCGCTGCCTGCGCCTCTCCCTATGGCATTTGCTGCTGTTGCGACAATTGGCTTTGGGTCGTTGCGTGGGTGTAATGTCTGTCACCTGTCCATAGCTAAAAAATTCAACTCCTCTCCCAAGGATAGTTTATTGACCACTGGTGGTGAAGCATTAGACAATTGATTGCTGTTATCATCCGAATCTCCACTAGTTAAAGAGTTTTCATCCGATGTCAAGTTGCTTTCACTTATACCATCAGTACTGGTAGGGGCTTGTGCCAATGGTTGTGTGTCCACGGCCTTCCTTTTAACATTGTCAAATTTTTTAGAGAAGGTAAAAACCCTCCCAGTAGCGTAGTCGTCTCGGATACGAGCGAACTTGAAGGCTTTGCGGGTTTTAATTGTGTCCTCATATAACTTTAGTTTCTTCTGTATATCAGCTTTACCTTTGGCTATTGACTCTTTTTGAGCATTAGTTTCAAGTAGATTCAGTATATCATCAATATCTTTCAGAATTTTGTTCCTGTCAATTTCGGCATATTTAATGAGTATGTTAACCATGTTCATAGATGCCTGTAAGTTGTTACCCGCCCATTCTGAGAGCATTTCTGGGTGAGGGTTTTCAAATGTTGGTGTTATCATCACCCTCAAACCTCTGGGTATTCGTCCCACATCCCTGTATTTTTCCAGGGACTTTTTCTCCCACCATTTGTTAAGTTCATTTTTTTGTAATTTTTCTAGTTTCCTTAAAAGTCCTCTGACATCATTGTTGTAGTTATTTGCATGTTACTTTGTCTGTCGCTATCGCACTCACACTTGGTAAATTGGTAAACAGTGCCTCCGCTGCAGCCTCCCGGTCTCGCAGCGCGTCCTGGGCTGTCATGTTCTAGCTGATTGGTTAGACTAGTGCTCGGAACCCCGCTAGTTCATTCCCGATTTTTTTGTGTGAAGAAGTTCTCTGCAAACGCGACTTCTAGTTAAAATACCTTAGAAATTCACTGAAAAAACACAGGTTTCAGGGATGTTATAGTTAGAAATTAGCATTAAAAAACCTTTAAAATTCACTGAAAAAACCACAGGTTTCAAGGACGTTATAGTTAGAAATTAGCATTTAAAAACCTCAGAAATTCACTGAAAAAAACACAGGTTTTAGGGAAATTATAGTTAGAAATTAGCATTTAAAAAACCTTAGATATTCACGGAAAAAACGAAGGTTAGAGGGGCGTTATAGTTAGTCTGACATTTCACTCGTACAAAACCAGAGAAATTCAGGCGTTATAGTTAGCTGAGGTAACTATAACTCACGCCCCTGCAATGCACTGCTTATGACCTCATATATTATATCACTCATGACATGGTCAGTGACATCACGGATGACATCTAAATGACATCACTGATGACATCACTGATGACATCATCCACTGCATCTCTGACGCACCCACTCACACCACTGTAGAATCTTTTATACACCCACTGCCGCTCCCACACAACCATTCACAAAACCGTTCACAGAACCATACCAGTACTTACACACCCACTCACTAATTCATTGATCTGTACACACACCCACTCGCTCACCCATACTGCCACTCATAGACCCACTCACTCACTCACTAATACAGCAGTGGGGCCGGGTAAGGGGGGATTTTGAGGGACGATGCTGAGGTAAAATTAAATAAATAATTAATTTTCCCTTGGCATCGTCCCTCAAAATCCCCTCTTACCCGGCCCCACCGCCCCACCGCTGTTACCTGCACGACCGCGGCTATACAGGCATACAGGCACTGACACAATGAGTGAGTCACCCACAGAACTACTCACACACCTACACACTCACCCATACAGTCAATCATACAGCCACTTACTCACCCAAACAGTTACACACACACCCACTTACTTACTCATACAAATAGGAACACATACTCACTCAGCTATACAGTCACTGACAGAAGCATGCACTCATCTATATAGCCAATCTCACATTCACTCACTCACGCATACACTCATATACCCCGTCACTCTCATATACTGCCTTTCACATACTCAGTTGCTCACCCATACTGACACATGCACTCAATCACCGACACAGCCATACACTCACTCACTCATACAACTTTTCACACACGCAACAGTTTCCCATACAGCCACTGACTCCCCCACTTACTGATCCATACAGACAGTCACACACCTCTTCATCCTCAAACACTGACACCCAGACAATCATAGACGTAGTCAGACAACCAATCAATCACCCATATAGCCATTCACATACCCACTAACACACTCATACACCCTCTTAGACATTAACTGACAGATACACACATTCACACAACCAGTCACTCACCCATACATTCACTTAGACACCTAATCACTCAATTATACAGTCAGTCACACACCCACTGAGTCATCCATACCGTCACTCATAAACCCACTGATTCACCAATACACCTTGGTATATAGATTTAACACTCATAAACTTTTATAAAACACTTACAGTCACTGGATGATGTCATCACTGATATCATCAGTGATGTCATTTGAGATGTCATCAGTGATGTCATCAAAGATATCACTGACCATGTCATGAGTGATGTAATATATGAGGTCATAAGCAGTGCATTGCGGGGGCGCTAGTTATAGTTACCTCAGCTAACTATAATGGCTGAATTTCTCTAGTTTTGTACGATTGAAATGTCAGATTAACTATAACATCGCTCTAACCTTTGTTTTTTTCCGTGAATATCTAAGGTTTTTTAATGCTAATTTCTTACTATAACGTCTCTGAAACCTGCGTTTTTTTCAGTGAATATATATATATATATATATATATATACATATCCAACAAACGGAGTCGCCTCGGTCCATTGTTGGCATGTGACCTATGGAATAAATAAAGGGGAAAACACCAGTGTGCTTTTGCTTGCGGTTCATTCCTGAAAGTCAGTCCATGATTAAGGTCGTTGGCCCGGAACGCGTTGGGCTGCTGACTGTGTGAGGAGGAACGCATGTCTGCGAGCAGCGCTCATTAAGGAAGCTTGTACTTACCTGCTGGCATGCTCCCACAAGGGGCGACTCTGTTTGTTGGATTTTAGTGGCTGGTCCGGCCACGGGAACATGCCACTGCACAATTGAGCGGGTCTGCCGCAGTGCACTGAAGCCGCAAGAGCGGAGCAGGGAGAGATCCATTCAGCGAGAGCGCTACGTTAACGGACTGCCATTAGCCACTAAGAACTGTTTTAATGGAAGTACCAGCTGCACCCCACTTGGGTAATATGTAAGCACTACTAGTCCCAGAATGCCTTGGTCCATTATTGGCATGTGACCTATGGAATAAATAAAGGGGAAAACACCAGTGTGCTTTTGCTTGCGGTTCATTCCTGAAAGTCAGTCCATGATTAAGGGCGTTGGCCCGAAACGTGTTGGGCTGCTGACTGTGTGAGGAGGAAAGCATGTCTGCGAGCAGCACTCATTAAGGAAGCTTGTACTTACCTGCTGGCGTGCTCCCACGAGGGGCGACCCTGTATATATATATATATATATATATATATATATATATATATATATATATATATATATATATATATATAGATAATATATAGAGATATATATATATATATATATATATATATATATATATTAATATGTTTCATTCCTGGTTTGTAGCTTTTGTTTACTTTTTGATCAGGTAGAATATGGCATACAGCAGATGCTGTACACTGTTTGGTGAATTTTCTTTGATAATGACATTAAACATTTTTGTTGGCTTAATGTTATGCTTAATTTCTAAAGTTGGGAATGTTTCTCTTTCACAAGATGAATTAAATACCATGCGCAATGAAAAAGAACACATTGAGTTAGCACATAGGGATAGATCAGTAGGTAGCAATAAGAACAATGTATATTGAAATGTATTAAGGGAGTATGTTAGTTTAATGAATGTTAGAGAATGTTATGTGACTACATACTTACCCACCTCTCTTGAAGAAGGGGTAACATATTTCCAATTGCAGCTCACATTTAGTTTATCATGTAATGTTTTTGTAAGTGTTTTCCATAAACAAGTGTTTTTATCATCATATCTTTTGGGCTTCATGACTTCGTTGGAAGAACTTCCTGTATATGAAAACTCTGGGGATTGTATAACTTATTCTAAACATTTGAAAATGATGGCACAACCTAACTTAAGCTCTAATATAACTATAACTAAGCATTATGGAACTTAAGTGAAGAGGTACATTAGTTCGTTAAGGGATATTATGTGAGGAGAGTGAAAATTCTTAGGAACTGGAAAGTTCAGGGGCGGCTGCTGTCAATCCAAGGTGGGGGGTGTTAAAGAAAAAAAAAAAAATAGAAACGTACCTTTGCTGCCGGTCGGCACAATCTTCCCCTCCCACGCCGCACTGCTCCACTGCTCCCGTCCCGATGACACTACATTTCCAATGGACACAGGCTCCCAAACCCCACCCAATCCCAGCGCTTCTCTCAGCATGAGAGAAATGCTGGGATTGGGTAGAGCAGGCCCGTTTTGCGCTCCAGCACGGTCTTGGAGCCTGTGCCCCTGAGCACTAGGATATCTCTAAGGAAGCATCCTGGAGATAACCAAGTGTGCATGTGGGTTTGGCCGGCGGTAGACAGCCAGCCAAACCCACATGCGCACTTTGAGTGTCTGCCTACCACCACTCCCCCTGCTGTGTGATGCTGCTGCCCCGCCCTGCCCCCAACTTGGCGGGCTGGAAGTAAAATAAAAATGACAATAAAATAGTTTTATTGTCATTATATTTTTCTTCTTACTGCTGCGTTTTAGCAGTGGGGTGACGCTCCTCCACCATAGCGGAGGAGCCACGCCTGGAAAACATACAAGTGAAATTTGAACACAATTTGAAGCTGAAGAGAAATGCAGAAACTTGAATGTGCATCCGAGACTGAGAATAGAGCATGAAAGGAAGGGAGGGAGGGTTGTGTATGGTGCATCAGAAAGCTCACGGAACAAGACTGACAGAGTTTTTGGGATAGAGTGAGTGTGAAAGCAGCTATGTTGTTGACAATGTGTTTTTGGTTGCTGCCAAGCCAATATTTAGAGGAATGTATTATATATGTGGTAAGAATGCTTATTTTAATCTGCCCTGTAATTTAGTACGGGGTTGTTACCTTGCTTTGGTATTCCCTTGGGCTTCTCATGTGAATGAAATGACTGATGCTGTTGGTTTAAAAAAAGTGAAGCGTGGGTTTGGACAATTTGTGTTGGATGTGTTAGGTGTTATGATTCCATCTCCTGCTGTGGCTATGAATGATGTGAAGATTAGGAAGTAGTCTACATTTGTGGATCGACTTGTTTTCTAACAGTGAAGAAGCACTTACTAAAAGTAATCAAGAGCAGACCAGAGGGAGGTGGTGGTTTGAGGGTGATGCCAGCTCTTATGCTGTCAAATGAATCTCTACTTTCTGCATTATTTCTACTTTTGTGGGCCTACAGGCCCAATCCTAACAAGAGAATGTCAATTCTTGTGGGCACAGATGCTTATTCCACACCCTTTGAAAGTGGAGGGTACGACAGCTGGGTGAGAACTAGAGAGCTCTGGTACCAGAGACTAAAGGGTCATGTCAGGAGGGTGTCAGGAGTGGATGTCATGAGAAGTATTGGGATTTAAAAAAAAAAAGTTTTTACACATGAGAGGGGTTCAATTTTAATGGCAGCAGTCAGTCCAAAAAAATGTATGCTTAAGCTTAGATTGATGGGCTTGATGTTAGGAGGAAAAAGGGATAATCCTAAGAGTTGTGAGGCCCTCTCAAAATTCCTGTATCAGAGCCTCTATCTCCATGATGTGCATGTTTTTTAACTTTGAGGATAGCTTTGGTTTGATCATAGTAAAACAATTATGAAGATAGAGAAGGAGGATTATAAATTAATGGCAGTGTAAAGGAGTGGACAGGATTAATCAATGAAGCAGTAGTTCTTTTTAGGAATATTTTACTTCTGCTTACAGAAGTCGATACTACTAATTGTCTTCTTTATCATTCCTGCTTTTAGGACAACCAAAGAAGGTCAGGACCAAATGCAAGGCCAAGGATACTGCCAGCACAACATTCACCTCTGCCAACTGAGTGCTGAAGGCACACCTCCTGTTGATAAATCACGTTAATTTATTCTCTTACAATAAATAATTAATCTCATCTTTTTCTTATACAACCTGGCCTATATATTTTCTTTTTTTCATGTTTTCCTAATTTCCTCTTTTGTCTATTTTTTGTCTGTTAACCCACCACTCCTCCATGCGTTTTCTTTTTACTTTGCTTCATTTCCCTCGCCTTAGTTCCTCCTATCTCCATTGATGTTTCTTTTTCTTTTCTCCCCTTTCTCTTACTGTGGCAATCTCTCTCTATCTATTTTTAGGTTTTTTTCTCTCCCTTCTCCTCTTCTCTTTCCCTTCATCATTCTGCTTCCAATCGTCTCCAAACAATTTTTCCAATTTTTAAAGTAATTGATGTGCTCAATTTGTGACTTCATAGATGTTTCAAATATAGAAGTAAACCTTTCAAAGCGATACTTTGATTAGCAATAATTCAAAATTCTTAATGTATTAAGTTTTGTTCTTACATATACAGTTACTGTGGCAGTGATATCACTAAATGAGAGAACATTTTTTAAGACCAGCCGAGGAGGAAAAGAAGGACCAGGCAAGGTGGTGAGGGGGTAGCCATCGGTTGCTGGGTGAGTGGCAAGTTATGTTCCTTTTTTTTAATGACCATTGCTTTATTTGTTACCCATAACAAGGTATTTCTTCCTTGTCCCTGAACCCAGTCCCTAACCCTTTATAACCACCTCACTCTGTTTGTATCCCTGACTCTTGGCCACCTATTTGGTCACAGTTGTGCTGCACATACATACAACCTCCTGTCACGGCTTCTGCCACACTTCTCCCATTCCTTCTTCCGAATTTTCTTCTTATGCTGTCTCATAGAGTAGTCTATATCCTTACCTGTCCATAATCAAACCTAAACCAAGATCAAACCTTGGCCTAAAGTCAACCTTGGCTAGCACATACTCACTCCATAACCTAAGAAAAATATTTGTTGCATTTAGAATTAATTAGAACACGGGAGTGGTGTGGGTTGGGAGTTGGATATGGGAGGGGCACTGGAAGTATTGTTATGCAGCAATAGTAATCCAAAAAGAATGCAGCCATGTTAACTCTAATAATTATGTTTCATGAAAGTCACAAAATGTTGGCAGTTTAACTTTGCTGTTTGGTCATTTTTTATGGTTCAAATTAATTGTATTGTATTTTGTTACTGCAATGCTACATAGGACAGAAAGGCAGCACACAGCCAGCTCCACCCTTGCTGTGCTGTGTGGCAGGAAGTACAATTCAACCAAACATTCCCAACTCTTCCCTCCCGTCCCCTCCCGCCTGTACTCACTCCACTATAGGACACCGAAGTTGCGTGATGTTCTCTGTGTCTCACCCCTGTATATCTGCTCCCTTGTCTTATCATCTGATCAATTTTTTTAGACATATATTAATGCTATCTGATAAAAGTTTCACCTCATCAGTTCATGTCATTTTTTTCATCTGATCGAGCTACGAACTTTAAAAAAAAATTATGCAGGTAATAATGGTGAATTCTTTAATGACAAGCGCTGTAAATAGTAATTATGAGCCTCATTTATAAGAAAGTGTCGCAGAGCGGCACCGCAAGCCCTTTGGCTGCGGCAATTTCAAAGCACAGGGATGCGTCATATCTACAATAATATGACAGACCCTTTTGCTCTCCCCTGTGCTGGGGCACAATTAGCTGCCATGCGCCGACGCAGGCACCCTTGCGCCATGGTGCAAGGATGCCTATGTCATGGGGATGATTGTTTATGTGCAGAAAGGTGTCCCTTCATGCACATAAACAATCTGAAATGGCATTTTTCAACTTCAATGTGTGCTGTATTAAAACACATAGAGCTTGCAAAACGTCATTTATTTTTAATGATTGTTTATGTGCAGGTTCGGGCCAGGGAGGACCTGGCCCGAACTGCCAGGCCGGGTCGTCCCTGGACTAGAAACAAGCATCCTAGGACTGGTTTCGGAGTTTCACCCCTCATCAGCCAGGATAGCTTGACTCCAGTGGCATGGAGAGCACGGGACCCACGTCTGGGCATACCCGTCCCACTCGGGGTGACAAATGCAAAAACAACAATTGATGGACAGAATGCAGAACAATGAATACATTCACCCCAGTACAGCGATCTGGGCCTAAATCCATCGATTTTTTCCTCACCATGCCATTCCAGTTTGAACCCAGCCATATGCAAATCAGCGTTGACCCTGTGCCCAATGGGAACAGTCCAACCCGAACTGCCAGGCCACGTCCTCCCTCGACTGGAAACAAGCATCCTAGGACCGGTTTTGGGGTTTCACCCCTCATCAGCCAGGATAGCTTGACTCCAGTGGCATGGAGAGCACGGGACCCACGTCTGGGCGTACCCGTCCCACTCGGGGTGACAAATGCAAAAACAACAATGGATGGACAGAATGCAGAACAATGTCATACATTCACCCCAGTACAGAAATCTGGGCCTAAATCCATCATTTTTTTGCTCACCATGCCATTCCAGTTTGAACCCAGCCATATGCAAATCAGTCTTGACCCTGTGCCCAATAGGAACAGTCCAGCCCGAACTGCCAGGCCACGTCCTCCCTGGACTGGAAACAAGCATCCCTGGACCGGTTTCGGGGTTTCACCCCTCAACATGTTTTTCCGGTACTTTCCCAAGAAGCCATGCGGTCTCTCTGCAACAAACTCAAATCTGGATCTCCGGCTGATCCCCTTTAACCCGACCAATTAAAGGCTTTTTTACCGCAGTTATTGCCTGTGTTCTGTGACCTCATAAATCTGTCCCTAACCTCTGCTATGGTCCCCACGGCCTGGAAACATGCCAAAGTGATCCCTCTCCTCAAGAAACCCACACTGGATGACTCCAAGCCTGCAAATTTCCATCCTATCTCCCTCCTCCCTTTGACGGCAAAATCACCGAAGCTTATATCAGTTCCATCCTATCTAGCTATATTGACACTAACAACATGTTGGACCCCTCTCAGAGTGGTTTCCGTCCGCGTCATAGTACGGAATCGGCTCTCCTGGCAGTCACGGAACATCTGCGTCACTCTCTTGACTCTGGAGGCACTTCTGCTCTGATGTTATTAGACTTAAGTGCTGCATTTGACACTGTGTCCCACCATATTCTTTTGCAGCGCCTAGAAGACATTGACATCAGTGGCACTGCCCTGGGGTGGCTTTCCTCGTTTCTTTCGGAAAGATCCCTTCAAGTGATCACCCCCCCTTTCTGCTCTCAGACGCACAGTGTACGCCAGGGCGTTCCACTGGGCTCTGCCCTGAGTCTGACCCTTTTTATTATTTGCATCCGACCCCTGGCTGCGTTGGCAAAAGATAGGGGTCTGACTGTGGTCTCCTACGCAGACGATACACAGTTAGTGATTGCTCTATCCGACAACCCGCTCGGGATGCTGCTAAGTTCAGAGAGGATTTAACAGAGGTTGCGAACTGGATGACATCAAATTGCCTCCAACTTAACGCCACCAAATCAGAAATCTTGCTGGTGGGAAAAACACTCATTTGTGGAGTGAGCAATGGTGGTCTTCTGTCCTTGGTTCTCCACCCTCACCTAAGCAAACAGTCAAAAACTTGGGCGTTTGGTTAGATTCCGCTCTCTCCTTCCAGCCCCAAACCAAGGCGGTGGCCGGAGTCTGCTTCGGACTCCTTCGAGGACTCAAACCTCTGCTGGACTTCTTTGAGGCTAATATCCGGCAGGTCATCATCCAGGCCACCATATTGTCCAGGCTGGATTATGCCAGTGCTCTATATTTGGGAGTTAATAGAGCAGAGATACAGCGCCTCCAAAGGATACAGAATGTGGCAGCCCGACTGTTGTTTGGGCTCCCCAGGACTTGTCATACCTCAGAGTTCATCAATAGACTCCATTGGCTCCCTGTGGAAAAGCGTGTTCTTTTTAAAACTTTGTGCATTTCTCACCGGATTCTCAATACCCAATCCCCTGAAATACTTGCAAACCTCCTCTTACCGTATACGCCCACTCGCCTCCTGCGCTCCTTTAATCAGCACCTGGCGGTCATTCAGCAGGTTAAGAGAGCCAGAACCGGAGGACGCTCGTTTCCAGTTTTAGCTCCTAAACTTTGGAACTCCCTTCCGGTGAACATCAGAAACATTCACGATCATGCAGCTTTCCGTAAGGCTATTAAAATGTATCTGTTCTCTAATTAATTGGTTGTGGCGTTTTTCTCTCCCCTGTCTTCCTCTTGCTGTCTGTGCTTAGCGCTGGGACGCCCCTTGGCTGGGGCAGCCATGCGCTCTACAAATTATTTAACATAACATAACTTCAGCCAAGATAGCTTGACTCCAGTGGCATGGAGAGCACGGGGCCCACGTCTGGGCATACCCATCCCACTCGGGGTGACAAATGCAAAAACAACAATTGATGGACAGATTGCAGAACAATGTCATACATTCACCCCAGTACAGGGATCTGGGCCTAAATCCATCGATTTTTTGCTCACCATGCCATTCCAGTTTGAGCCCAGCCATATGCAAATCAGTCTTGACCCTGTGCCCAATGGGAACAGTCCAGCCCGAACTGCCAGGCCAGGTCCTCCCTGGACTGGAAACCAGCATCCTAGGACCGGTTTCGGGGTTTCACCCCATATCAGCCAGGATAGCTTGACTCCAGTGGCATGGAGAGTACGGTACCCACGTCTGGGCATACCCTTCCAACTCAGGGTGACAAATGCAAAAAGAAACAACTGATGGACAGAATGCAGAACAATGTCATACATTTACCCCAGTACAGAGATCTGGGCCAAAATCCATCGTTTTTTTTGCTCACCATGCCATTCCAGTTTGAACCCAGCCATATGCAAATCAGTCTTGACCCTGTGCCCAATGGGAACACTCCAGCCCGAACTGCCAGGCCCTCCCTGGACTGGAAACAAGCATCCAGGACTGGTTTCAGTGTTTCACCCCTCATCAGCCAGGATATCTTGACTCTAGTGGCAAGGAGAGCACAGGACCCACGTCTGGGCATACCCGTCCCACTCGGGGTGACAAATGCAAAAACAACAATTGATGGACAGAATGCAGAACAATGCCATACAATCACCCCAGTACACAAATCTGGGCCTAAATCCATCATTTTTTTGCTCACCATGCCATTCCAGTTTGAACCCAGCCATCTGCAAATCAGTCTTGAACCTGTGCCCAATGGGAACAGTCCAGCCCGAACTGCCAGGCCAGGTCCTCCCTGGACTGGAAACAAGCATCCAGGACTGGTTTCAGTGTTTCACCCCTCATCAGCCAGGATATCTTGACTCTAGTGGCAAGGAGAGCACAGGACCCACGTCTGGGCATACCAGTCCCACTCGGGGTGACAAATGCAAAAACAACAATTGATGGACAGAATGCAGAACAATGCCATACAATCACCCCAGTACACAAATCTGGGCCTAAATCCATCATTTTTTTGCTCACCATGCCATTCCAGTTTGAACCCAGCCATCTGCAAATCAGTCTTGACCCTGTGCCCAATGGGAACAGTCCAGCCCGAACTGCCAGGCCAGGTCCTCCCTGGACTGGAAACAAGCATCCTATGACCGGTTTCAGGGTTTCACCCCTCATCAGCCAGGATAGCTTGACTCCAGTGGCATGGAGAGTACGGTACCCACGTCTGGGTATACCCGTCCCACTCGGGGTGACAAATGCAAAAAGAAACAATTGATGGACAGAATGCAGAACAATGTCATACATTCACCCTAGTACAGAGATCTGGGCCTAAATCCATCATTTTGTTGCTCACCATGCCATTCCAGTTTGAACCCAGCCATATGCAAATCAGTCTTGACCCTGTGCCCAATGGGAACAGTCCAGCCCGAACGGCCAGGCCAGGTCCTCCCTGGACTGGAAACAAGCATCCTAGGACCGGTTTCGGGGTTTCAGATTTGCATATAGCTGGGTCTGAATTTAGGTGGCGAAGTGAGCTAAAGAACGATGACGGATTCAACCCAGATCTGTGACTGGGGGTGAGTGTCTGAAAAGTTTCAGCACTCCGTCCATCCTCTCGTTGTGTTTGCTTTGCTCACCGTAAAAGGATTATGCAAAATGAAAGAATCTTGAGCTAGTGGTAAACATAAAATAAAGGCCATTGTACTCCTAAGCCAGAGTGATTTACTAAGTCAAGTGTCCTATAGTTTTCTAACACAAAAAGTAGCGAAGCTGTTAAATATAACAAGGTTATATACGTTTTTGACAATGCATGGATTATTGTACACCTGCATGCAAGTCAGGAACGTTTCAGCAAATGTGTTCTCTACGGGGTGTAGATTATAAAAAGCAAACGGCACACTACTTCTTACACCTGATCATTTCCAGCACTGGGAATTTCCTTGGGAAGGGTAGAGAGGATATTGTAGGTGACTTAGTATTTTGCTCGCTCCTGGAGAGGTTTAGCACTGCTTATGCCACATCTGCACCATCATGTGTGAGATCTGTTCCTTGTGGAAATAGATTAAAGCAAAAAGATCTCACAATTAAAGGGAAGAGGATTAGGCACTCAATCAATCGATGGGTGGGGAGAATTAAGGAAAAGGTGAGTCAGACATGGCATTCAGCCATTCCCATGGGCACTGTGCATCTGTCATGGATGGAAGATCACAGTTAGATTAATAACATTCAAACAGTCTTTGGTAGCCCACAGACTTCCAAGTTAGTTACCCTGGCTCAAACAGGGAGGGCAGCCACAGTTCAAAACTATTTATAATAGGAAAACGCGATGATGCATAAAAGTAGTGCAAAGGCATTCTGGCACTGTCTGTCTGAGAACTGGATGGAGATTCTGTGCAAAGATAAGACCTGCTGAAGGAGAAAAGAAAAGAACCATATTTGAGAGTCAAGGTAAAAGGGGTATGTGAGGTCTCGGAGTGAGGAAAATAAGCGGACATAAGTACCATCAACAAAAGACCAATCCAGACAACTAGTTGAATATACCCTTAATGATGGATCATTCACACATTAAACAAGCATTGGCATAGCCAAAAGGTCTCGCCTTTGGGACCTTATAAGTGTTTAGCCATGCAACAGTTGATGTTGTTGCACCAAGGATATTGTGCTGGATACCGAAACACTTATAAGGTCCCAAAGGCGAGACCTATTGGCTATGCCAATGCTTGTTTTTTTTGCAAGGCTGGTGCTGAAAGTGCGCCTGGCCAATCACCGACTTGGTGGAGCCTGGGACGGCGGAGTCATAAAAGTGCAGGAGAGAAAGTGGTTGAAGTGGGCGGAGGAAGAGAAGGGAGAGGGGGGGGAGGGGGGATGGGTCCCTCCCACACGGCATACACTTTTTGCGAGTGTGCCCCAACAAAAGGGAGACAAATTACTAGAGAACAAAACTTTAACAACAGCCCCGTGTCTCCTTTATTTTCGTGACACCTTGGATTGTTATCTGTGCTATTAATTCGTTGTCTCTCTCCCTGCGACCCTGGACTGTCCGTCCCTTGACCAAAGTGTAAGAAAGGAAACTTTCTGTGGGGAGACTCAGTTTAAGCAGGGGGTGCTTCGATAAAATCCGCTATTCTGCCGCATCACCGACCTTCATCTATTTGTTTGCGTTCTCTAACCTTCTCTGTAGAATGTCGCATCTTTCAGCAAACCTGCCCCCACCCCAATACTGATGAAGTGTTCCACCCTGTACAAATGCGCCTGGGTTGAGACCATGACATCTTACACAATGCTGACATTTTAAGTAACCTGGAGATCTATCAAATAGTTACTGGCAGCCTTTAGACACCTCCTGGGCTGCGCCTGGAATGCCTGTCATTATTTTGGCTAGGGTGCGTTTTTTAATTCACATGAGCCTCTCTCTTATGTATTTGCTTCCCAGCATCGTCACACGTGTTTAAAACTGTCTCGTACTACAGAGTGCTCTACAGACCCACGCATTCACTCCCCTCGAGACTCGTGTACGATTGTAACAATCGTTCCAAATTCTGTGCTTCTGTGGAACCGGAAGAAGACTGCTGAACACGCCGGATACCCACTTTATTGTCCGTTTTTAACACTTGGTAGATTTCAAATACCATTGCTGTTACAAGACCTAGGAGGGGAACTCCAGGTCGCCAGCGTCACGAAGGTTCAAGAACTACAATGTTTTAAAGAGGTTTATATTCTGTGTCTTGCAAAGACTGTCTTAAAAGAAATCCACCATCATTCGCGCGGAAAAGGAACAGCAAAATATTTTTGTACAAAAAAATGGTAGTCACAAACAGAAATCCACAGCCTGCTCAGTGAGTAGAATAGCTTTTTGTGCAAAGCTTCTCTTTTTATGGCTTTTTTTTCTCGCTGTGCTGCTGGTTTGCTTGGGCAGCGTCGTCTGGCTGCTCCGCCTGACGGAATTGTCAGGTTATCTTTAATTCACGGGAGGATGAAGGGGAGAAAACACACCGGGCTGTTTAAATCAAGCCAGGCAGGGGGTCGTGTCTGCCTTTCTCACAGGCAGCGGGAATGCCAGGAATTAGAGACATCAAAAACATGCAACTGCTCACATTTTAGTTTGGAATCCTTTCTTCAAAGGCGGCGCGGCTGGATGAACCAGCGTCGTGTTAAACAGTGCTTCTTAGCTGCGGCGGCATCGTAAAGACCACAAGGAATCCGCGATATATTAATATTTGCGGACAACTAACCTTCACATAACAATGGTGAGTTATTTACATAGCGCTAAACACTGATTGTTGCCTTTTCTAAGCGCTAAATAACATTTGTTACTATTAGCTCCAATTTAAAGGTACTGGATTTAACAACCTGAACGCATGAATCTGGGTAGATGCTTTCCCAGAATTTCTGTTGTCCACGACTACATCCGGCTGGGCTGTGCGTAAAATGGCAGAGCCTTGGGTTCTGTGTGCATTTTCTTCCGTTTTCAAAAGGAGATGTTTTTGCCCAAGTCTAGTGCAGCTCGTGGCGCTAATATAAAATAGCCCCTATACGGTCCCAATCCTGTTTGTCATTATTCCAATACACCAGATACGTTTCCGCTCTCAGACCTATCATATGAAAGAACAGAAGTGAAGGTTGGCAACTCTATTGTTTTTTGTAAACTTATACAAGACTCAGCACTGTACATGCTGTGCGCACTTCTCTAAAGTGGAAAAGACACAGGCTTTATTTTTCCAGTGCAGGCGGGGGTGGAGTGAAAAGGTTAACTGATTTCGTAAGGCACCTCCTATCTTAAACTATCACGAGCGCCTCGCGCTCGAAGTAAAAAAAAAAAAAAAAAGGTTTGACGAGAGGCAGCAGGGGGGCCTGCGCCTGTTTACCTTGCGGGAGCGAGCAGGAACCATCTGTTAATTACAAACAGATGGTTTGAAAGCTCGCTCCCGCAAGGGATTCGCCAAACGTGCACGCATTGCCATTGAAAGCAATGCAATGCGTGCACGTTTTTGGCTGAAAAGCCGAAGCGATTTCTATAGGTCTTTTTCCCTGCGTAGGCGAGACCTAAAAAACCAACATAGCTATGCCGATCATGCGTGCTGCATAAATTACTTTGGATTTGCCACTTAAGCTACTAGGCAGCATTATTTCGAATAAACCACCTGTTTCTACTATAGAGGTTTGTGCCTCTTTTCCCATGGAAGTGGACAGCCAGAGATAGGTCCTGCTCCTGGGTATTGTGGACTGGGGGTGCAGATTTTCTTTTCGCTCATCAAAAGAGAGGCTTGCTGAACAAGTACAGGAAAATAAATTGAAACTGAGATGTCTGAGAAGACCCAAGAGTTGCTTGTGTGCACTTAAATACAGGCCAATGAAGTGCCGCTACCAGAGACACGTGGGCATCCAGAGTGATCACCCAAACATTAAAAATAACAAGTTTAGCTAAGCCCATGCCATGTGTCACATTATTTGCCATTCATTAATTAATTAAACTCACCTGTTTCCAAATCAGTTGATATCTGCATGTCTCTTTTCCCATGGACGCCACACACATAAGCAGTACAGTACTCTCAATTGTCAATGTGTTAGAACCGGGGTCGCCGATTCCGACGCGGTAGCTTGGCGCGAGGTAGGAAGGCACCCGAAGGCAATGTGTTAAGCACTTGTGCAGCACACTCTCACACTGACTCAATAATGCGCAACAATAAAGGGGGACACCACACCAGGTTTTGATGTAAAAACAAGATCCTTTATCTCATTTAAATTAGCAGTTGATAAGGCAGATAATCTTAGGCAACATTTCATTTCATTATAGCTTCATAAACTAGTGCGTACATTTCATTCAAGCACATTAAAACAGTAGAACGTCACGCCATCAAAAAGGCAGTATCAATAACCTCCTAGAAAAGCAGGTAACACTGTAGGTCATAGACTGTAGGTCCAAAAACATAGACTTCAATACAGTTGGCGACATGCAATTAGCTAGACATTAGATGCACATTACACTGTAGATGATGAAGAACCTGTATCAACCTAGGCGCCACCACATTCAGTACAGTGGGCGTCGCGAAGCAGGTAGGCCTACAACATAAGAACACTTTAACTCTTGGCAGGTGAACACTTCAGCTCAATTCAGGTAAGCACCTTTACACTAGGCAAACACATTTCATTACTAAGGATATAAATCAGGCCTAACCATTAATTAAAGCGGCATAATAATCAGGCTGGTAACTAGCTTAGGGAACCCCTCCACATGTCCCTCTCTCTGGGGCTTCCCTGTTGATTTGGGGCTTCTGTGTCTCTCAAGGGCCACTTAGGGGTTAATTCAGGCCGGGCCCACTCCTCTCCGGGCCTCGCCTCGTGGATAAAGAGTTACTCTTGGTTTCCCCCTTTTGCGGCAATGAGGAGGTGGCCCCCGGCCCCCAGTGGCGACTCTACCTGCCCTAGGGGCCTCCTGGGCTCACCTGCGGTGATTTCGGTGGTCGCTCGCTTGAGCGGCTGGTTTCTCCCCGGGCCGGTCCGTGTTCTGTCGGGCGGGGCCCGGACTGGGGCCGATAGGCCTTCTGGGGTGTATTGCGGGTCGTCGGGGGGCCGGTAATGCTTTTCTCCGGTCCCCGTCATCAGCGCTGCAGTGCGGGACAGAGGGCGGGAGCCGTCAGTCCTCTCCGGCCGGCTTCCCGCCTCCCTCTGCTCACCGGGACTCCTCGCGGGCTTCCGTCGGCGCTGGGGGCGCTGCGGGAGCCGACAACCAATCGCTGGGCGGCCTTCCCGGGGGCGCGGTCGATGACGCGGTCGGCGTCCCCGGTTGCTCAGCAAAGGCGTCGGCGGGGCCGGAGGCCTCTCTCGCTCACCTGGGCCGCGGCGATGATTTCCAGGCCGCTACTTCCCTCGCGGAGGGCTCCCGGGCCCGGCGGTGATGTCTGGGCAGCTTCTGGGTCTTCGGTGAGGGGGCGGGCGGCGCGCCTCACCACCAAGGCCTCGGGGAGGCCACGCCCACCTCCGCAGCTCTTCACACGCGGCGACGGCCGCACTGGCAGTTTCCAGCCACGAGGTCAGTGGCTTGATGGGGCGATTCCTCCCACGTGGAGGCACAGCGCGGGAGCGCGCTTGACACAGGCTAGCAGGGGGGGATAATTATAACAGTGCTTTGGGCAGCCCAGCAGCAGGGCCGCACTGCGACAGCTAGGAGTGGATTGGGGTGAAGGTCTAGCGCTTCAGGACACAGCGCTTTACCTGGTGATCCCCAGTTTGGCAGTTCAGGTTTCTGACCTTGCTGGTCTGTCAGGCTTGCAGTTTCAGGTTGCTTGCGGTATTTCTTGGATTGTTGCAGTTACTTCTGTGGTGGTTGCAGTTACTTGAGGGGAAAGGGGTTGAGTTGGTAGGCATCAGAGCAGGGTGGTTCCCTGCAGGCACACTGGAGGTGGTTCCCTGGGTCCCCTCATGCTGGGCAAGGTCAGTGGGTGGAAGGTGTTCCTCAGCTATCTTAGCACAGCAGTGCCTCAGCCCAGTCAGTACCAGTAGTGTAGGCCTCCCCCCAAGACCCGACAGCCTATACTCCGACGGAGGTTCCCCCAGGTCCAGTGGTGCCCCAACTGACTAAAATGTTTCCCTCCAAACCTCTTATACCCCTAGGTCAGGTGACCCTCCTAAAGGCGGCAAAACATAACTCCTCCCCCAGCTGGAAGGTTCTGGAAGCTTCCCTCATGTCTGGCTATGAGGCCCAGAGGCGGGGACGGCATGGATACTGTATCATTATGTCCCAGCCTAATCCTGACTACTAGTATGTGTATGCAAAGGCCACTCCGCAGTAGCAGGGGCCTGTGGCAGCCATCTTAAAAGGAGAGAGCACCTGCACCTCAGCACTATCTGGCAGTGGTAAGGCGCCCAGAGACCTAGGTCCAACAAAAAGTGTAGTGGCAAAGATGAGGCGCGAAGAGAAAAAAACGGGGTAAGACCACCCTAGGGCTGACAGGTCTAACACAATGATACCTGAGCACTCAAATGAAAGTTTAAGCATAGGTGACATCTCAGGGGCGGATGTACTCATGTTTTGTGATATGAAGTCATTCGCCAAATGGTTTAAAAATGCAAAAAGCAGAATGTCTATTCTACTAAAGTTTTACATTGTAGAAATCATTATTTGAGCACACCATGCTGAATAAATTGTGAATCGTTACCCACATAGTGATTCATATTTTGCTATTTCCTACTTGCAGTTTGCAAATGGTTTGTATGAAATATATGAATAATCATAAAATGAGCATTTTGCATGTGTACTTTACTACCAAGAAGGAGCAGGCGGTTATCTGGTGCAAACTGTAAAATTAGGCCGACAGTGCAACACCCCCATTTCACAGTAGCTACACTCTATTCAATGATAAGGAGAATGCAGATTTTGGGTCCAATGGTGACAAAGGTAGAACTTATGATAGTAGACAACCCATGTGTGTACTATTGGTCCAGTATAGTGCCACAGATGTACTCTTTGGAGAACACAATCTCGCTTCTTCCCCCCTACTCCAATGGGCTTGCACTGGCTAGGCTCTTGGTACAATGTCCATTATTGACTTTATATGTCAAAATGAAAGGGTGTGAGCATTTTGATGAGGCACTCTATTAGCCCCCATATGTTATCAGCAATTTACATAGGTTTGGCAATACCATACCCCACCGTTTGGAGCACATAATCATTTATAGACTCGTATTGCTCTGGCGTGCTGCATGTATAAGGTAGAGTTCCAATGGGTACTTCCTGGCTTTGAAGGAATGGCAAAAATATCTGCAAATTTTATGACAAGTGCCCAGGAAGTTATGGACTATTTTCTCCTTTCTGATGACGACGTGCATAATGAGGTTGATGCCAGGGCTAAGCAGTACTCTTGGAAGTATCCTCCATCTGCCTTGGCTTTGAAAATGATACTGCGATTGTCAGCAGCAACAAATCCTAATTCAAGGCCCCAGGGTTCAAGCCATTAATAGACTTTTATATTGAATTCCTCAAGGATATTGGGAGCTCTCTCTGGAGAACATTGCAACTGTGACATACCAATGAACGCCTTAAAAAGAATCATTGCTGCTGGTACCAAGTAATAGCCTTCTCTTAACTCCTTGAAGGAGAACCAGGGTGCAATGATGCAGTATAGTCTGCAGATTTACTACGTGGTCAATCAATCAGTCAATCATGGGTTTGTTAAGCGCAACTACTCACCCGAGAGGGTCTCAAGGCGCTGGGGGGCGCAGTTCCCGGATGTTCACGGCTATCCGTCAAAGAGCCAAGCCTTGAGGTCCTTCATGAACTTGGAGAGTGTTGGCGTCTGTTGGAGGTCCATACCTTGACCGCGAGGAAGGAGAAGGAGCTACCTCCTCCTCTGGGCTTTTTAATGCACGGCACCGTAGCAAGGGAGAGCTGGGCTGTGCGGAGGGACCTTTGTGGTGCGTGGAACGAGAGGCGGTGGTTCAGGTAGGCCGGTCTGGAGTTGTGGAGGGCTTTGTGGGTGTGGGTGAGGAGCTTGAAGGTGATTCTCTTCTCAACGGGGAGCCAATGTAGTGTCCGCAGGTGTTGGGTGATGTGGCACTGGCGCGGTAGGTTGAGGACTAGTCTGGCGGAGGCGTTCTGGATGTTCTGGAGTTTTTGGGTGAGGTTCTTGTTGATTCCGGCATAGAGAGTGTTGCTGTAGTCCAGTCTGCTGCTGCTGAGGATGTGGGTGATGGTTTTCCTGTGTTTGAGGGGGATCCAATTGAAGGTCTTTCATATGAGTCTGAGGGTGTGGAAACAGGAGGAAGAGACAGTGTTGATTTGGTGGTCCATTTTGAGTTCGGAGTCCAGGATGATTCGGAGGTTGCGTGCATGGTCAGTGGGGGGCGGAAGGGGGGGGGTTCCTGAGGGCGGGGGCCACCAGGTGGTGTTCCAGGCATCGGGGTGTGGGCCCATGATGAGTACTTCGGTTTTGTCCGTGTTTAGTTGTAGGCAGCTGTTCTTCATCCACCTGGCAACTGCTTCCATTCCTTCTTGAAAGTTGTGTTTGGAGACGTTGGGTTCGTTGGATAGGGAGAGGATGAGTTGGGTGTCGTCTGCGTAGAATATAATGTTGAGTCTGTGGGATCTGACGATGGGCGCGAGCGGGGCCATATAGACATTGAACAGGGTGGGGCTGATGGAGGATCCTTGGAGAACGGTGGACGGTGGTCGGTGTGGGATCCGATAGGAAGGGTTGTCACATGTCTTTAGTCGGATAATCTTTCTGGGTCTAGTGACTTAGTGGACTAATACTTCCAATGTAGGTGCCTGTGTTTGTCACAGGTTCAAATCCTGGGGGGTCCACTCAGCCTTTCATCCTTCTGAGGTCGATAAAATGAGTACGATTGAGTTGGGTAACAATAAACATCTGTTATTCAGAGCCAAGCTACCCTTCTGGGTGAACATTCGCTTTACAAATACATGTGTTATGTTATGAATGCACTACACAGTATGCTCCTATATTGCCTTAGCGATCAATCACAACATTTCACAGTGCAACTGAGGCACATCAATAGTTGATAAATAAGTATGCTTGAAACCTATTATATTGGATGTAGGACCTCTACAAATTCCAGAAACCCCTGTACTTCCATGAAAGAAAAGGGGAGGATGTCAGTTGCCAACATTTCCCATGGTATAAACGGACCAGATTATGCCTTTGATGGTATCGTGTAGCATTGCTAAACACAGCTGAGATAGTATCTTCTTTTTTGGGACTAAGCTGATAATGATGACAATTCCACCTCAAGTGGCTTCCATGATAGTAGACAGTTTGGATGCTTTAGAGCGACCATGATATCCCCTCTTCTGTACACCAAACAGAGGTTCTGCTGGTGCTGAATTCACCATAAGAAGGGCATCACTGCTTGTCCTGGTGATTACATCTTCTTCATAATCACCACCACCTCTTTCTATCAGCGTTCGTTCTTCTTAGCAACACCCATCTTTTTAGGTGATATTCCCTTAGGATTGGATGTTTGTTTTCACATGGGACAATTGGTCGCTGAAACCTAGACATCGTCCTGGCTTCGCATGGCACACTGGTTTGGAACAAACCATGCATACTGCAGTGTGTGGGTCTAGAGGCCTTCCTGATAAGCATTCTAAATCCAGGGAGAGACCAATAGAGCCAAACCCAGAAGAAGGTGTGGTAGAGCTAGAGAGGGTTTTCTTTTGCTTAGGGTGGATTGGGATTACTGTGTTGCTTGCTATTGCTTTTTGGAATTTTTAGAAGATGGAAGCAGCTATTGGTAGTACATGATAGGCTAAATAGAGGTTATTGGCACTTCCTATGTGCCACACTCTACATGACCAATGAATGGTTCATCTTCCTCACTGGTAAGCACATTTTCTAGATCTTTCCTTTTGTTTTGACTCCCATGGAAGAGATCAGGGTTCAAGTCAGTATCAACTTCATCTGAAGGGCTGCTTAGAGAAGATGGAGAGTTGTTTTTTCTTGGGTACGAGATGGTGGAAGAGCAGGCACCACATCCTGCCGTGCGACAGGCCCAACTTCCTGTCCGTCCCTACCACAGGAAGATCAGATGTTGCAGACTGTTGTTCCACTTTCATCATGTTCGGTTGGCTGGGAAAACGTCTGTTTGCTGGGACAATTCTATTCCAACTTACTGGCCGCACTGTTCGCAATTATTGCTTCAGTCACTTCTGAACTGAGAGACCCCTACTTTGGTTTTGGTGGTGGAGTTGGTACTGTTCTTGATACAGGGGAGATGTCCAACCAGAAGAGGGCACAGCCCCATTGTGCACCTGCACCTCTGAGGAAAAAGGAAGAGAGTTTGATGCCATTGTTCTTTATAGTGGTGACAACAGACTTCATCTTCTCATTGGCCGCTTTCTTGGGAGGACCCTGTTTCTTGGATGCATCTTTTTGACTTACCATTGGTTAGCAACTTAGGGGAGGAGGAAGGCAACATTGATTAAATTAATTAAAAATAATAACTATGGCCAGGCGGACACAATCAACATGGCAAAAAATATTAAAAAAATATTCTAGGAATGGGAAATAGTATCTGGTGTCCCTCTAGCGCCCAAGGGACCCACATGAGAGCAAGGGAGACTCAGTGGAAAATCAATGTAATTAATTGCAAATATTAACCTGGGCCCAGTAGGTCCAATCAGCATGGCAGAAACTGTTGAAACAAAGTCACAAAAATGGGAAATAGGAAGAGACACTGACACTTTAAAGTAAGTTTAAAAAGACATATATTAAGAAATATAATAAAGTGTAGTGTGGAACAATACAACATTTTGCTGACAAAGTTCCGTGTTTACAGTATTTATTTTCACACACTGGGGAGGACTCATCGTTAGATGTGTAGATCAAGAATGGTCCTCCAAGTGTGAGCTTGAGAGGTGTGCTGATTAATGTGTTGAGAGAGAGAGAGAGAGAGATAAAGACCAAAAATATATGTGGGCTCCTAAAAGGAGCTGGTGCTAGTAGAAAGCCTTTAAAAGTAGCAGAAAATAGTTAATAGTCAACCATTAGACATAGCCACCTGTTTCACAAATGGTGGATGAGCACATGGCTTGGCAAGGAAGAAGGCATGGAGAACAAAGGTAAAATGACCGCCTATTAGCCAGTTTCATAAAATGATGGGCAAGCACCTAGCAGAGGATGTATGGTGGACAAATGAAAATAACTGCCTTCCATGCAGCCACCCTCCCTCCACCACCAACAAACACATGCTGCATTGCTTTGCAGGGTAAGAGTACACAGGTATATAGCCAAGATGTGCCTATGCACATCTAGAGACCCATACACCAGCAGCAAGAAAGCAAAAAATCAAGTAAAATAAAAAACATTATGAAAGCACAGCATCATGGAAACTATCCGAAAATTTACTAAAAACATAAACAGCCCTAGGAAACAAACTTCTTCAGCCACTGACTTTTAAAACTTGCAGAAAGTACTCATTATATCAACAATTTCACACACACATTATTAGAAACCAGTTTCCACTAAACTGGAGTCCAGGGAGACTGCAGAAACGAAGAGAATACCATCGATCAGCATCCACCCCTCTTCCCCCACCGCCGGCCACAGAAATGAATAGCTCTCTGCAGGAGCCACACACCGTGCATTGGCAAAGTTCTTTGAGGGGAAGGGAGGTTGGAACGATAGAGAAACAAGAGAAAGAGACTGCATCATGAAAGACATCCACTGGAGACTCTCGGGGTGTGGACCTCACTCTAGTTCATGTGGAAGTTGAGGTGGGCCTGCGCAATAGTAACCCAAGTGAGAAAAAAGGGGAGATTAATACACAGGTCTGATCCCTCATAAATTCCCTAAAGGTTCTTTTTATAGTGTATGTGCCAAGAACAAATTTGAATATCTTTAAAAGTTTGTTTGATGTTAAGGTACTCTTGCTTCTAATCTCGATGGGAGTTCTTCAGGGAGGGTGTTTTCTTGCTCTTCTATGGTGGAAACTACGTGCCGGTGTTCCTTATTCTAAATCTAAGGACATCAACAATTTGGACAGTTTTCAAGTTAAACACAGCTAACTCACTTCCCTACCCCCTTTCTCTTCCTTGGTATTACCTTAGAGGTAGGGCTGTGTCTTGGCAATCATCAAGTTACTCTTTTCTTCATAGTGTGTATGGGAAAGAGTATCTACTCTCAAGTTCACGTGTTGTTTCTTACTTCTCTGTGATTTCTGCGCCTGCTTTTGTACTGACCAAGTCTTTGAGTCTTTCGGTAGCTAGCCCCTGCTGATCCAGCGCTCAGAGATCAATAAATTTGCAACTAAACAAGGCCCAATTACATTACCCAACAAAGTCCCTTCGAGCTGGGTTCAGTGTGAAATGCAAAGTTCAGACCTGACTTACCAATCTCCAACTGAACCTGCAATACTCTTAGGAAAATAATAACACAATGGCATCTTTATTTTAGTTGAATAGTTGATGGCAAGAATTAATAATAACACACCCTAAATAAAGACGAACACAGTGTATATATTTATAATGTTTTATCTAAATAATGTGAAATAAATGCTCATTAAGTACCAATAAACAGTACAAATCATGGAATATCACCGAATAAACAATTAGCAAAACGAAAATGACAAATCACATCACATCGACAGTGCATTGAAGGAGTGGAAAGGTGAAGAGAGAAAAGTTTCAGAGACAAAATACATTTGCAAATAATTATGCAAAGTCAGGTTTCTATCTATACTAACCCAGGAGAAAACAGGAAATCTGCTCACTGGCCAGGGGAGCAGCAGGGTCCCACAAGAAAATTTGTAAGGGCAAAGTCTAAGTCAGAAATCAGGAAACAGGGAAAAACAGGTAGGCCTCACAGCAAACCGACGACTGCGACGATCACACCTAACGCCATCAGTACCTCTCGGAACAGGAGCAATGCTAGATAACCCCTCCCACCAAGGCACCTCAATCATACCCTAAAATTGAAAAGACCAACCCACACTTGTTTCATTTCAGAGTATAAACTACACCGTGATTGGTTGAGGAAAGGGGTGTACTATCACGCCACACTCTGCATATCCATCTCTTTCAATGTTCCTTTGTTTTGTTTTTTCATCATTAGAACTACATCATCCCAGGAAATACAAGTATACAATATCAAACTTCATGTTGCAGTTTCTGTTACTTCTTGTGCCACTCGTCCGCTTCCAGAGGAAACGTTCATCACTTGACAATTTGTTTTTCGTCTTCAGGTTTAACTTTTGGCAGGCACACATGATTTCGAAGGCCATGTCTCATTAGCTCTCCCTCCACATTTTCTTTTGCCTTTTCAGTTAATAATTCTTTATTTTGCTTAACCCAGTCTTCTACAGAAAATAAAAAAAATATAATTAATCACTTTAAAATGATTTTCTTTACGTACCCTCCCAAATGCTGCATCTAACCATGCGCAGCCCAGGTTAGTTTTGTCTGACAAACGTTAATAATCATGCACAAAAGCAACATTAGTCTCTTTATCTTCATTGGTCAGGCATTTGCGGCCTAGTTCAGTACTTTAATACACTCTTGCGCAGTATTTATTTTCACCATGTTAGTTATTTAAACCACACGTTTTTCACTGAACACTGTTAGAAAAGTTAGAAAATGTTACTAGGGGTCTCAATCCGAGCAGGTTTTACTTTTCGAAAACCCTACTCCATCACTGCCATCAAATACAGCCTTTGAATGTGGGGAAGCCACTAACCTTTTCTTCTTGTTCCCAGGGGCGTTGCAGGTGCGACGCATCACAAGCAGTAATGAGTCTTAATGAATTTGTAAGTTACAATGTCTTTCTCTCTTCTTTTCTTTTCAGGTTTTCCGATTTTTGGCTCAAAAGAAGCTGTCCTGATCGTGGTCAGGTATGTAAAGCTCTCCACTGGGAACTCTGGCTGCAGGGCTCACGGTGTAAATGCTTTCACTCCGGTGTCATCGAAGTCAAGCAAAGCAGCAGAGCATGGGTGTGGCTTTTATAAGACCGCGCCAAGATGTCTACCTAACTCTCAAGTCTTGTGAGACTTCGGGAACCAGTGCTTAATGTCAGCCGGTGTTTAAGGTGCTCGGCACGAGCACTTAATTGTCAACACCAACACTTATGACAGTTTGCCACATGGTGGCACTGCATATCTAATTTAGAGATGAACCAAACAGCAGTTGTTTATCATTCAATATACAGTAAAAATGACTAATACCTGCCACCTAAACCATTCTTATAGCATTGGGGGCCTGGAATACTCTGAATTGTCAAACTTGTAGGAGTGTGATTGCTAGTAGTTGTGTTGGTACTGTCATTAGCAGTGCTGGCAGTGGCAATAGGTGTCGCAAACTGTAGTTGTTTCATGGCGAGGAACCTGGCACTTGTTTTTTTTACAAATTAAGCACTGTCGGGAACATTCTAGGACCTTCACTGTCTTCAAGGGTTGGTTTCCTAATGGAAGCCTCAGCTGCCTACACAAGTGGGAGGGAGCAGAAGGAAGGTCTGGGGGCATGTGTCATTTACTGGTGGCACGGGAAGGCCAGGCGGCATGTGGAGTGATAAGGGCATGTATCAGTGGTGGGAAGGGAGGGCCAGGGGTTCATAATGGTGTGAGAAAACAGGATGTGCCGTGGAGCACAGAGCGCATGCTGAGCAGGCGTCACAGACAGAAAAAAAGGTAGAAAGCTACATGGGGAAGAAAGAGGCTGACAACTAAAGAAAATGGCTGACTGTTTGGACCTGGACTCCTGGGGTCCCTCCCAGGGTTTCCACCTGGCCTTTTATACCGGCATGATTGGTATTTTATTGTCCCTGCTGGGACAAAAATTTGAAAAATCATCTAAAGCTGGTATTTTTCCCCTATCAGTACATACTTTAGACAGTAAATGTAAGAAGAAAACAGTTTAAAAGGTGTTCTGCCGGTGCCTTAATGGCCACTGACTTATAATTAAAGTAAACAAAGAGAGAAAGTCGATTTTAAAAATGAATAATGATGATTTCCTATAAAGTTCTACCTAAGAATCATGTCCGGGCCTTTGTAGAATGTCAAAACGTGGACATCGATAGCTGGTATTTTTCTCTGAAAAACGTGGCAAACCTACCCTAAAATGTCCGATTTATCATCAGCTCCTTCAGGCCATTGATGGACATGCTGCTGGAGGAGATACTTCTCTCTCCGCTAAGGTTTGCGGTTCACTCAACAAGGCATGGTGAAGGAACTGCCACCTGCTTTAGAATGAATGAGCTCCTACAATTTCTTGCAGAATTAACCTCATGGAAGTTCACCATGGAAATGGTGGAAGACCTTAGGAAAAGGTAGATAGTGTCCCCAGTAAGGATGTTCGGAAATCTATGTGGACATTGACTACACCCCCATGAAGCAGACGAATCCCAGTGGTCTCATTTACTTCCAAATATCTGGCAGCACCTGCAACAAAGTGGCCCCTCACCTAGAAGCTGCTACCACTTTGGTGTAGAAATGTAACCCAGCCTGGGGGACAATGCCAAGTATGGCAGATTTTCATCTGTGGTCTTGTCAGCAGGTGTAAATCATACTGGACAAAAAGTGTACTCGCAAAACTCAAATTCAGTGGAATTGACTTGTCTTCTATGTTTCCTTGGACTGCTATTATTTTTCTTTATTATTGCTTTTGACTGGAATTACGTTTCATTTTGCGCAGCCACAACCTTTCCTTTTCATTTTTAGAGCCATGTCTTTGATGCCTGCTTTGATTTATTGTGTCTATTAAAACACAGGGTCAAATGTTGCCTTTGATGTTCAATCAAAGTGGGTGCTTGCTATTGTGGATGAAAGTGGGTACTCTCTGTCGGATGATCTTGGGAGGGATTCAGAAGTGAATATTTTATGTTTCTGAAGACAAATATCCCAGTTGGAGAAAAACAACTTGTATAGCTGTAATGGTGAGGTGAACTAGTGTACCCCTCTCATCTCTTTCTCAGGATAGCGACGCACATGCTGTCTCTCTGGGATGCATCTCAATCAATTTTTATAACAATCAGTAACTGTTCTGGTGAGGCCATTTGTCTCATGTGATGTTGCCTCATTTGTGTCAACCATTACAGTTACTTGTGCAAGTGAAAATTAAATAAGAATAAAAAGGAAATAGTGTTTCTTAACATACATTTGTTTACATATTTACTTTTCAGTATATAGTAGTTTATTTCGGGTTTTCCTCAATGCACAAAATGTACCTAAGAAATGTACATAAGTGTATTAAATTTATAGCTTCATAACCAATAACTCTGATTCTTGCTTTTTAAAAGCTTTCCACCCCAAGGCAGTCTGAAATCACCAGGGGGTGCAATAAAGCCAACTTCCTCTATCCCTCTTCCACAGTCCGCGTCTGGTTGCTTAGTGGACAAATGCATCTACTGCTGGGGCCTGTATTCGACCACAGGTTCAAATCCCAGAGGGTCCACTCCAGGGCCGGACTGGCTGCCGAGCTGGGGGCTGATGTCACTGCGGTGGGGGCTAATTTCGTTGATGTAGACCTGCGTGTGCTACGAAATAAACAAAGCAAAACGAATTTCGTTCAGCACACGCAGGTCCCCATCAACGAAATCAGCCCCCTGCTCGGCAGCATGCCAAAACACCCGGTAGCCAGTCCGGCCCTGGTCCACTCATCCTTTCTGAGGTCGATAAAATGAGTACCGTTGGGTAACAATAAACATCTGTTATTCAGCGCAAAGATGCCCCATTGGGGGTGAACGTGTACTTTACAAATACACACGTTATGTTATAATCAAAAACATCTCTTAATAAAGAACCAGTGGATCCCTATAGCCTCGCTTTAATTTTTGTTTGATGATTAAATAAATATACAGCTAAAATCTTTTGACACCCCTTTAATTTAAAGAAAATGTTTATGTTTATGTTTTGGAGGGTGCTGTTACCCATAATGAGACATCCTGGAACTGGCTTGTTAGAGCTATGCTTGTTAACACAGGGCAGGTCGAACTGCTAAGTGAAAAGTAAGGTTTTCAGTTTCTTTTTTTAATATGCTTTCCGATGCTGAGCTTCAAAGGGCCATTGGTATGTCTCTCCTAAACCCCTCCCTAAATTTTCTTTTACCCCACTGATTTAATAGCAATTTTTCCCCATTTTCCCACCACTCTCTCTTGTCCCTCTTACATTCACTACTAAAACATTTATCTACTTGTGCGGATAACTCGTTCACCAGGGAAAAGGTCGCCATATAGAAAACATAGAGGAGGCGAGGTGGAAATGTCCACACAAAGGTTTTAGGATTGCATTTTGCACCCCCAAAATCCAGGGGCGGCTCCTCCGTTGGAGCGAAGAAGCATCACCCCTCCTAAAATCCCCCCCAGACCCCAGAGATAAAAAATTAAATGGTAGCTCATTACCATTTTATTTTTCATGCCCCATCCCGAGCCGAGCATCAGGACAGGGGCAGGGTCGCTGCCGAGTGACAGCAGCAGGGAGGACGGTGAGCTGTCTAATGCACTGTTTAAAGTGCACATGTCTTTTTGGCCGGCCGTCTTGTGACAGCCAGCCACACATGCACACTTTATACCTCTCTACCCAACTGTCTTAAGACAGCTGGGTTGAGAGTAAGTGCAGGCCTCCAGAGTGCTGTGGAGCGCTGAGTGAGGCCGCTCCCTCCAATCAGGGCGTTGCTCACTTGTTGAATGTGAGCAGCACCAGGACTGGGCACAGAAGTTCCAGCATCCGGTTCCAGTTCCTGCAAAGAAGAGGTCTGGAGCGAGGAAGTCGCGTTAGGTATGTTTTATTTTATTTTATAATATTTTGCGGGCAACACCCCACCCTCCCTCCTCGAAGATGCCAGCCGCCACTGCCGAAATCACTGTTCTCTGCCTTTGTATTTCTAGCATCAGCAGGAAAGCTCTCCTGCTGTAGGAAGTCCTGCCTCTTTGAGTGGATAGCCTCACTTGCTGAAGGCACGATGGGCTAAACTACACCTCAGACTAAGTCTGGGTAATTTCCGTCACATTTGGATGATTCCTGCTTTATATAATTTTTTTTATAGAAAAGACATGTAGTAAAAAACATAAGCATGCCCATTGTAATTGCAAGAAGGTTGTGCGGATGGGGCTGCACAAAAGTAGAAGAAAGACAGGTAGATATGGTAGGTTACTGTAACAGACTGGGATGGGTCCATTTGAGGCCTGTGGCCTGGATGGGGATAGCAGCTCTCACACATTACTGGCTCACATAAATAGATGACATGTCAGCGTGCTGACTCTTGATGAGTAATCAAGCTAATCCTTGAAAATTAGAGACCCTTGTATAACAGTTCAACTATGAAATAAAAGTATAATGGGTTGGATGAAGTTCAAACTATTGAAAGTCAAAATGTGTGAAGACCTCTGCTGCCAGCATTTTACCCGGCTAAGGGGCATATTTTCAGTGAAGTGACGGAGCAAGGCGTTAGCCTTCCTGGCTTAACGCCTCACTCCGCCACTTCATACATGCAGGGCTGCGCCGTATTTACAAAAATATTGTGCAGCGCTTTGTTTCCCCCTGCGCTGGCACTAAATTAAGCTACCTAGCGCCAACGCAGGCACCCTTGTTCCATAGTGCCAGGGTGTCTGCGTTCAGGGGAAGATTATTTATGTGCAGGAAGGTGCCCCTTCCTGCACATAAATAATCTTTAAATGCTGCTTTGTAACTTTTATGTGTGCTGCTTAATGCAGCACACATAGAAGTTGCAAAACAGCATTTTTTTTTTTAAATGATAGTTTGAGTGCAGGAAGGTGGACCTTCCTGCACATAAACAATCATTGGCGTTTTGATCTTTCTATGTGTGCTGCCCAAGGCAGCACACATGGAAACAGCAGAAACGAGGAGAAATAAAGCATTTCTCCTCATTTCGCCAACTTAAGACCAGGTTTTTCCTGGCACTGGCACCTATGTGCCTCCTATGTACGCCACCTTTGTACATAGGGGGCAGCGTCAAAATGAATGGGTGTTGCGGTGGAACGCCCACCGCAACACCCACTGCCCACCCCTTTCACGCTAACCATAGCATGAAAGGGGGCCTTTTGTACAAGGCAGCATTAAGCCACATTAAGTGGCTTAAAGCTGCCTTGTAAATAAGGTGCAGCCCCTATCGCCACCACAACGTCACTAAAAGTGACGTTCACGTGACGATAGGGGCTTGTAAATATGCCCCCAAGTATCTTACCAAGAACTGAACCTGAGTTCTGTAAATTAAATAAAGATGGGTGCATCAGGCATATTTATCCACCAAGCTATATTTCACAACAGGCTTCCTCTGTAAAGGCTGTTGAGTGCAGCAGTGTTAGTCATACGTAACACATATTTGACTGTGCCCCAATCCTGCTAGTAAGATTTGAAAAGTATAAGCTATGTCACTTACATTTAAAAAAATTGATATTTTATTAAAGAAGCAGGCCTTAGAGCACCATAACTAAACATCCCACACAGTAATACAGTTTATCACACCTGCTCTGAATGGTGAGAGGGAAGATTCTTGGCCGTTCAGCTAGAAATGCCTACTAGTATTAGTGCTATGTCATTAAAAGTACGACAGCTGTTTTGGGAAGAGCTATTAAAGGCATTGCAGAATCTAAAGAAAGCGGTCATGCTTAGACATACTGGCACAGTGCCAATAACATTATAAAAACCCAACTTGGTAGCACTTGCGATGCTCCTTTAATACGCATTAACAGAGGAGGGTGTGGCCGGCTGAGGCCCAAGATGGCCATTTACTCTGGCATTCCTCGGCTGTTTCAACTTTTACCTGCCAGTTTCACCTTCCGGTCATGCGCACAGGCAAATCACAGCCATCCCATGGGTGGGGGAAGCAGCTGTGCACCTTGAGGTATGCTTGCTCCACGGGACCACTATGAGGGAAACAGAGACAGTGAACTCTCTTTAGTGGTAGCAGACTAGAAACTGTGCATGCTCAGCGTGAAGACAATCCTGATGAGGGGAGAAGCAAGCCAACTCATGTGGTCCCTCATGGAGGAACTAAGGGTTGAGTGTGACTGATGGCACTGAGACCTGCTTTGTTGCCGGGCTGAACAAGAGGTGAGATTGTGGATCCGAAGACTCAGGTTGAACCAGGGCCACAGCTGTCTTTCTGTTGTCCTTCCAGGAGAATGGGAGGCAGGAAGGGGTCACCAGGGGAAGAAAGTGTGGTTCCACTGCAGTAGATTGCTTCCACTGTGTCCTTCCTGGTAGGAGCGCAGTTCAGACTGGCCCTGTGAAAGACCTATGCCCTGCATGTATACTTCTCAGCAGCATGGGACTGGAAACTCCTTTGTCCACCTGAGATGCCCAGAGACAGAAATAGCAACAGCCCTGTCCCCCCTTTCCCACCACTCTGCGTCCCCACAAGTACATAGTGAAAAGCTGATCTTGGCTTGACGTTAATATTGTGTTAAACTGAAAGAAACTAAGGGAGAACTTTTTCTGTCCACGCTCCACCAGGAAGGGTTAGGGGGGAGAGAAAACTTTGCTAAAATCAATGAGTGCTTTGCATAAAGAGCTAATTTTCAGAACTTCTAAAATTGAGGCTGCAGTTGAGGTAGTGCAACACAAATTTGAGGGACTGGATAGCAAAGTGACAATTATGGAGCAGGGTTCTGCAGCAGTAATGAAAGATATTAGCTCACTGAAGGCATGCACACCTGATGCCAAAACCGCTATGGAAGACTTGACCACCTTTAAGTCTTGTCCTGTTATGAGTATGCTGAAACTGGACCAGAGACGTTTTAATGCATGGGCAAAGTGGGCTCTGGCCCAGGGCCCTAGCCTTTCAGGGGGCCCCAGATAGAGCCAGCTCTGTTCTGCAGAGTATTGCCCTGATGACCTTCAATAATTCTTAAACAGATTGTTTTAAAAACGTTTTCCTTTAATTTATTTTTAATGAGGATGATGTGTGAGAGTCTATTACAGACATTTTTTTACGGAGTTTCATATAGCACGAACTTGACCCGAAGGTATCGGAGCACTTTACATAGCACCAGTTGCGTTACATGAGGACACATTAATTTTTGTTAGGCACAGGGAGATTGAGTGATTTGCCCAGGATCACAGGATGTTCAGCATCATTGCCAAGACTCGAACCCAGTTCCCCAGCTTCGAGGTCGACCGCCCTAGCCGTTAGGCCAACTCATTCCCAATATTTTGCATAAATATTTGGGGTTTATGTTTCGAGCAACATCCATAAAAAAAGTTTATTTTAGATCAAAACAGGACCTGACACATGAGAAACGAGAGGGTGTCACGGAAATTATTTGGGGGTAATTTTAGTGAGTTGCTGCTGTGTTACAATATTGAAAATACATGTCACTATTCCTGAATATTAGATGTAAACACATTTAGGGCCTCATTTATGAAAAGTGACGCATCGCTGCGAGAAAACAGCGATGCGTCACTTTTCATTGTGCCTTCCTTGCGACACCAATGATGCGCCATATTTACAGTATGACGCATCATGTCGCAAGGAGTTGCAGATACATCAGTATGTCTGATGTACCTATAGGCGCAAAAATGACGCATTGCTGGAGTGCGTCACAAAAGTGACGCAACTCCAGCAATGGGTCATTACACATGGGCAAGTCCCATGTTGATAGTGCCTGCGTCAGTCTTACGCCTGCCATGAGGCAGGCGTAAGATATTGACGCATTAGGGTCCAAGAAAGAGATTTCACTGTGTCACTTCTACGACCCTCTTTTGCTTCGGAACGCCCCCCACCCGCATACATTATACCTGGCGCAGGTATAATGTGGCGCAGGGGTTTACAAAGTGACACATCTACCTAGATGCGTCACTTTGTAAATATGATGCAACAAGGCGCATTTTTTATGCCACTGGTGCGTCACAAAAAGTGACGCAATGGCGGCTCAAAGTGACGCGAGGGCTCATAAATAAGCCCCTCAGAATTTAGACGAGTGTGCTTGAGCACTGTCAGTGACCTGCCCAAAGAGGGCATGAAAGATCTGAAATTAGATCATATTTTCAAAGCTGTTCTGAACAGGGGCCCCCTCAATACGTTTGGCCCAGGGCCCTCCAAATCCTTAAGATGTCCCTGAACTGGACATACAACTAGAGTTTTTGGACAATCTGGAAAGGGTGGCTCTCCTGTGAAGTTTGGGTTTCAGCCACGGTTCTATGTGCAGCTGAATATGCAAAGTGGGCAGAAACTGCCTTTAACAAATAGAGACTATTCTTTTTAGGTCACAAATAGAGCATAGTTTACCAGGAATTATGGTAATTGGAATCCAGCAGTACTCAAAGTGGGAGGGAAAGAATCCTGAGATCTGCAGTCAGCAAAAATAATGTTGTTTGGGGAGAGTCAAGTACTGCTCTTCCAGGACCTTCATCCAGACACTCCAGTGAGAAAGAGAGAACGTTTTGATTAGTGGTCAAGGAAGTGAGGGCTTTGAGGGGACTGACTGCATCAGTGGGCTTGCCAGTGAGATTAAGGTTTGAGCACCAGGGAAAAATTTACATTTTCTCACAGGCAGATTAGGTGAGTTTCTTTCTGGAGGGATAACCTGTGGACTCTGGATGAATGCTGACTAATTTTGTTTGGTAAAAAGTCTGGTTTCCTGGTTCCAGGAGTTGGGGCTATTTGAGTCTAGGTTCAGTCATATCAGGATCATCCTTCATAGGGGTGACAGTCCTGGGACCAAATTTAGAAGATATTATATATCAATATATTGTTTTAGCTCTCTGCTATCCTTCTGATTCCATGTGTTTATCTCTCCGAGCCCCCTGGGATATGTCTTACAGTGGTGCTCTTCTGTATAGTTTTCTACTCATAATTTCTTGTAAACTGAGGTTTAGGGGATGAAGAGGAGACAAGAAATAATGCAGTGGTATATTGCATATGCTTCCTACTGTGTGCCTTGTCAACAGAGATTAACCACAGACGTATTTGCAGTCCTGCTGAAAAGTGATGTTAGCTTCCCTCACTGATCATCAGCGTGATTGATATTGATACTTACTGAGGAACATAAGGCACAGAGTGGGGATAACATGACCTTACAATACTTGGGCTCTCCTGCTGAAACTACCAGAAAGTAATATGCATTCTTACAAGTAAATAGCACTTGATAAAAGCTTCTCTTTAAAGATTCTATGACCACCAGCCTTAAAAAGATGAAAATTTGCATTTGCAGGTTTACTTCCACACTCCGATGAAGATTTATGACTGTTTCATAAATCAGAAAGCTTTCCAGAAGCATGTCTGGAGAACGTTTTGTGAAATCCTGATTTGCTTGTAAGAAATGAGGCCAGATGTTAGATCACAAAGGCTGCAGATCTCAAAATCACTGAGTTGGTGATTGTAAACAAAATTGTGACTTACCAAATGGGTTTGCGCCCCCAATTATACAAAAGGGACATTCCTTTATAAAAGGGATTTGGTATTCAATGTATCAATGGCACAATTCTTGTGCAAACCACTGCACAATTAGAAGCACCTTAAATGAGGTTGCAACTTATTTTCAAAGGAGACCATTTGGGAATTCTCTCAGCGCTGTCTAGCATGTCCTCACACCCACCCACGAATCACTTGCACGCCCATGTGGGTCCCCTGCATGCCTCCTCTAGAGGTGGCAGAGAAAGCACTTCTGATGCCACCCAAACCCCTCCCCCGGTGATCTGATGCTCATGGCATGCCAAAGTCAACAAAAGGTGTCCGGAATGTGCTAAAAGCTATTTGCTTCCAGCACATCCAGCGAGGAGGACGCCTTTTGGTAAGTCCTCGCTCTGGTGAGGATTAGGGAGGGCAGAAATACACTGGGGGAAAGGAAAGAGATTTTCCTTTCCCCCTGTGTCTCTCTTCAGTGCATTCCTGCTGCGGGATTGCGGTGGGACCACGACCATGCAGCAGGAATGCCCACACTAGACACCAGAGATGTTTTGAAGTAGAGGGAGAGGACTCTTTAGCAAGGGTCACTCCCCAAAAGACTGGGCACTCGTTTTTGCCATCCCCCCCGGGCAGATCGGCCATGTGTTAGGCCAACCTGCCCCGAAGGGGGTGGGAGGTGGAAAACCAACAGACACCAGGGACTTGGTTTGGTGTTTGTTGGGGAGCAGCCCCTTGGGCAAGGACACCCCCCAAGTATATTTGCTAAGCCTGGGCGGAGTTTGAGGAGTTCTGCTACGCGGAACTCTGCGAAGTGCAAAAAAATCTCTGCGGAGCTCCGCAAGTGGCGGAGTGCGTAAAAAAATGCCATTCGCGTGTGTTTGTCTGCGCTGTGAAATTATCGCGAATCACACCATGCACAACGCAAGCGGGCACTGCTTCCTTTCTGCCGCTCGAGTAGATTTTCTACTCGAGCAGCAGCTTTCTCAACGCAAACAGACGGTTTCTCAACGTGAACGGTCGCGAGCATACGCGGCCACTCGCATTGAGAATTCCGACCGCCTGCGTTGTGAAATCTCGCCGGGAGGTTGATTTCCCTTGCTCGCGCTCGCCAACTTGACGTTGACGAGCGTGAATGAGGAAAACTCTCGTCGGGAGGTGGATTTTCCCCACTCGCCAACTTGATGTTGACGAACGCGAGTGAGCATCTCAGGAAGCGAGAATGGACTTAGCGACTCTCCGGGTATGTATGATGGTTGTACATCTGCATCCTCAGAGGCTTCGGTATGCTGCGGAATTCCGCAGCATACCGAAGCCTCTGAGAATGCAGATGTACTCCCCTTCCAGCCTCTTCTTGATCTACTTTTTATGCATATGTTAAGTGGGTAGTCAGACCCTCAAGTACTTTCAAATATATTGGCAGACAGACTACAACCATCATATATACCCGGAAAGTCGCTACATCCATTCTCGCTTCCTGAGATACTACCTGAGAGCAGCCCTTTCAGTGCTGCTAAGGACAATTTTTCCACCTAAGAGATCTTCATCCCTTTCTGTGGCTATGGTCTCATCGTCTTTTTCATCTATCAAGTTTTTGCTATTAGAGGTTTCACATTTATTGCTTGGCTCCAAGATCCTCTGATCCATTTTATGCTTTTAGTGCCCTGAGGAAGGTGGACCAGGAAACCGGGGTCATCACATAAACGTGCGTCGGCGCAAACTTTGAAGACAGTATGGGAGGACCATTGTACACAATTATTGTTTGAAATTTACCAATTAATTTTTGGAGAAATCTTCAATTTATGATATTTAGATAAATGGTATCATTATTACTCCAATGAAAGAATTGATGGTAATGCTACGCCCTCGCAAATACTTTATATGTTTTGTTTTTCAGACTTTTGATACATTTTTTTGTTGCTTCTATTATGTGAATGAATGATGTATGAATGAGTGAAGATGTGATTGTATGATCAGAGTGTGTTACATAGGTTTTCTTGGTATTTGATTTTGATTTTCATTATTTTTTTTACATATAAGCAGATTTATGTTTGACAACAAATTATATAACTAATTTCTGTGTACAAATATTAACAATAAAAATCATAAAAATAATACTGTTCTCTAATTTTTGTATAGTTGTTTAATATATGCCCATCTGCCCCAGTTATGGTGACAGTTGTATATGTTTTTGGCTCCTTTAGGACTCCTAGTGAGCGTTCATAAGATGGTGAGAACTTACACCAACCAAAAATATATATAGGCAGGAAACCCTGTACTTTCTTCGTTTTGTACCACCCTACCAGGGTGTGGATAGGCGCTGATGATGAAGCGTGTCATGATAAGTGAGTGAGGCGTCTACTCCAATATCTTTGGATACCCATGGAAGAAAGTAGAGTAATGGCCTGTTTAGGACCCCACCCATCCCTCCTTCTCCGTCCAGTTGCTCTTATGTGAGCTAGTCTTTATATTTGGGAGAATGCAACTGGAGATGGAATCTCCCACTCTATGGCAGGGAGACAAGTATTGTGGGGCCTTTATAGCACTGAGAGCTTTAACATAGTAGTCTGTAGACCCAAGAAACTTCATAGTCAAGTGCACGCCCTTTATCTAAAAACAATGGAAATGGCCGAGGGTCTATCATTTGACGATGATGTGATATCGTCTATCTTATCTGCACTTCCTTTGATTGCTGATACCACTCTATCCCACAACAGTGGAAACACCGGAGTTTGGGAATCATGAACTGAATTGAAGCAGTCTCAACTAAAAACACTATTGCTCGGGGCAAATATGACAAAATATTTACGTGGGAACATAGCCCCTAATGGTCTCATTGTCTCCAATGCTCCACGTATTTTCCTTAACGATGCAGAATTCAGATGCAGCTGGTCCCTCATTGCACTAAATGCACGAGGGACTGGCTGGTCCTTATAATCCAAATTGCGAAAAGACTCTCAGATGCACTGCCTGTTCACATTAAGACCATGGAAAATGGACTTAAAACACAACTTTTGATGACTGTTTTTAAAAAGAAACTAGAGGAGAACAACAAAACTATCAACAAGTATAAAGGCTACATGACCGAAGCAAAAATTGGCAAGTTCCAGAAAGACCTGAAGAGGTTCTCTTTTGAAGGGACGTTTCCATACTCAAAACTGGATTTTAAACCAAAATACTCAGATACTTAAGATTTCTCTGACACTGACATTTCAGGATCCGGTAAGTACTCAAGTGACTCCTCCAATGGCAACCCACATTGAAACCAAGATGGGAGATGAGGGGGTCGCCCTCGAAGAAGCAGGTGCCTTTACCCACAACCAGCCCAGTTCCACCCCCAACCTTTTGGGTGCAATCTGTACATTCAAGCTCCCTTCCTGCCCACCCCCCCCCAATTTGGATACCCCTGGCAATCAGCCTGATGCCTTTTTCAAAAATTCAAAGAAGAAGGAAAGGAATAGGCCAGAAAATACAATGGCAGACAGAGCCCCAGGTGTACCCCGATGACAATCCCCAAAATGGGACCAGCAAAAGTGCACAGGCGTAGTGAACCTGAGCCAAGTGACCTTCTCTGATTTACAACAGAAGGTCTTAAACAAAGGACTGGGCTGTGTTCCAACTCCACAACCAGGCCTCTTTAACCTAAGACTGGAATTAGCGGTCTTCTTTGAGGAACAGCCTTTCGTACCCACAGATGAAGACACCATACTGGAATGCGGAGAAGATCCCACTTTAATCCACCAAGTAGCACTATGCCACCAGCAGCCTTGGCATTTTAAAAAGCTATCTCACTGGAAACTGACAAACTCAGAATGGAAAACACATGGATTCTCAAAAATCTCAGCAACCTGGAACATCAGGCTGTTAAAGAACTGGACAGTATGGAAAATATGATGATCAAGTCGGCCGATAATTGCGGAGCAATGGTAATTCTTCCCAAAGAAATGTGGTGAATGTCTTAGGCTCCTGACAACTTTGAGGAACTACAAAATACTTGAGAGAGATCCCATGAATGAGATCTCAGAAGACATACTGTATATGGTAAACGAGGCAAGGGAAAACAACTGGATAACTACTCAAGAAGCTGACTTCCTCATTGAACAACATCTGAGAGTACCATACTTCTGCCTACTCCCAAAGATTCATAAGGGGAGAATCCCTCCCCCAGGAAGACCAATTGTTTCAGGCATTGGTTCATTATTAGAACCTCTATCAAAATTTACGGATCACTGCCCTCTTACATTGAGGATACCATGGACATCCAATGGATGATACAAGACCTACCATTTGACCGAGATACAGATTTATTTATCACACGCGATGTGGAGGCCTTATACACAAGTATATCTCAAGAAGCCTCCCTCGAGGTCTTAGATGCCCTGTTAAGTGAGACAGAGTGGAATTCTATTACACCGAAGGATTTCATCTTTGACTGTGCACACATGGCACTTACGCTGAATTATTTCCAATTTGAGGAGAACTTTTATTTGCAGACACATGCGACATCTAGGGCCAGCAGCTTTGCCCCAAGTATAGCCTTCCTTTATGTCCGTGGTTCCAAAACTGTGCACCGCGGCACCCCGGTGCGTTGTTAGGAGTAGCCAGGGGCGCCGCGAACGATGTGGGAAAGATAGCATGTGTCCGTGTTCTGAGCAAGCTTATAATCATGTTGTGAGAATGTGGGCCAGTAAAAAATGACACGTCTTTTGACGCCCTACCTGAATGCAGCAAGTGAAGCTTATTCCAGCCCCAGCGCAACACACGGGGGAGTTATAAATGCCACCTGCATAATCCGGGAACATGGTTTGGCCCAAGAGCGCACTGCCGCCATACGTGCATACGTGCTTTCACAGACGTAGCCTCCACATACGCAGCAATGACTGTCGAGCGTTATTGCTGCCCGCCGTGTTCTGCCGTTCCTCTGGGGACCCTCTTCACAAGTTACAAGTAGGTAAGAGGGCTGAATCACTGCTCGCTCATTGACTCATTTATTTTGACAAGTCGAGTTTGAAAGGGACTAGTTAAATAAATGTGCAGTGGCCCACAGTCTCATCGGAAAACAGGACAGCATCTTAATGAACACGTAGGCTCTTCGCAGAACAAATGACGCAAACAGGTGCATATGAATGAAATATATGGTGCAGTAAAGCTTCCTGGCGAACAAGAGTTATGTAGGGGGGAAAACACAGACTCGTGACATTTTCACTCAAGTCAAGATAAAGATTTCAAATACTGCTACAACTTCACACAGCCCGTGTATTTATATATGCTGGCTGCTGTTCCCGCACTTTGGGGCAGATTTACAAAAAGTGACGCATCGCTGCTGCAACGCAGCGATGCGTCAAAAATCTTGCGTCGCCGCTGCGACAACGCAATTCGACTCGGATGCGGCAAATCGGCAAGGTGACGGACCGTGGTGCAACGCGGTAGCCTGCGTCAGAAAAACTGACGTAGGTGCCGCAAAACTGCTGCAAGTCAGCCTGACGCAACTGCCGAAAGAGTCACATAAGTCCGATTTGCGTCACGCAACACAATTCCGACAACTCTGCGACAGTTCACACTGCGTGAAGCGGCAAAAGGCACCCTGGAATCGACGCAATTCTCCAAAAAGACATTTGTGGACCACAGAGGACCTAACAATTTTATTTATTTATTTTTCATTTATATCGCGCGACGATTCATCCCCATAGGGATCTCTCGGCGCTTTTGGCTACACAGTGCTAAAGGCTAGGACAAAATTGCGGATTTAGAACAGCCAGGTTTTTAACTGCTTCTTGAACTGCCCCAAGCTTGCGCAGGCGCGTAGCTCATCCGGCAGGCGGTTCCAATGGAGCGGGGCTAGATGTGAAAAAGCGCGCCCTCCCATTTTGACTTTCCTGATTTTACAGGGACGTAGTAAATTACGATTGCTAGATCTCAATAAACGGGCAGGTATATAGGGGACTAACTTCTTCCTTAGGTAGACCGGGCCGATGCCCTGCTGTGCTTTAAACACCGACGTCAAGAGCTTAAACACTGCTCTCTTCCTCATGAGCAGCCAGTGTAGTTGTTGCAAAAGAGGACGGGAGGGGGTACGTACTGGTTTGTTGAGGACCAGTCGGGCTGCCGTATTTTGCATTACCTGTAGCCTAGACGCAAGGTCCTCCCTAATTCCTACTAGTAGTGCGTTCCCATAGTCCAGTCTACTAACTAGTAGTGCCTGTACTAGGGTCTTTCTGGCCTCCAAAGGGATCCAAGGAAAAATCTTCCTCAGCATCCGCATGATGCCAAAGCATGTGCCCGATACTGACTTCACGTGTTCCTCCATCGAAAGCTTATTATCAAACAGGATACCCAAATTCCGTGCCTGAGTGGTTGGATTGGGTGCCTCCCCCAATTCCTCCGGCCACCAGTCCGACGACCATAATTCCGTCGTCTTTCCAAACAGAAGGATCTCCGTCTTATTGGAATTGAGCTGCAGAAAATTCTCGCTCATCCAAGCGGCAATTTTCAGCATGCAGGATTTAAACTTTGCTCTGGCTTTGGCTGGGTCCATCTCGATTGGGATTATCACCTGCGTGTCATCCGCATACGAGATTGTCTCAAAACCGCAAGATCTTATGATGGAGGCCAGCGGTGCCACATAGATGTTGAATAATGTGGGGCTTAAGATAGAGCCCTGCGGGACCCCCTTGTCTACTGCGGTGGTCTGAGAGACAAATGTGTCTAATTGGACACATTGTGCTCTATTGTTAAGAAAGCTCTGCAGCCACATCCAAGCCAAGCCTTCGACACCAATCTCCCGCAGCCTGTCCAACAGGACACGATGAGAGATGGTGTCAAAGGCTGCCGATAGATCAAGGAGCACTAGCATGGTGGGCGTCCCTCTGTCCAGTGACATCCTGATCGTATCCATGACCTCCACCAGTGCCGCCTCCATGCTATGGGCTGCACGGAAACCTGATTGCGAGGGGTCCAATAACCCATACTGCTCCAGATATCCCGTAAATTGTTTGTTTACCAATGTCTCCATGACCTTCGAGCTGCAAGGAAGGAGGGAGATTGGTCTATAATTTTGAAGGTCCGCCTGGTCTGCCAGAGCCTTCTTCAGCAAAGGTTTTATATGCACCTTTTTCCATTTCCTGGGAATTACGGCCGTAGCCAGGGAGATGTTACAAACCTCCGCTAGCGACGGAGCTAAAATTGGGGCGAGTTCAGCCATTATAAATGGCACCGCCGGGTCTGAGGGGGCACCTGATTTTGTTCGTGCCAACACTGCTGCCACTTGCTCTGTGGTAATAGCTGTGAAAGCGTCGAGTCTAGGTAGTGTGGGGTCTCTCTTCGGAGGGGCCAACCCCTTCGGTGCTGCTCCTGCCGCTAGAGAGCTGTAGATCTTGTCTACCTTATCCCTAAAATGATTTGCTATGTTATCACATAGTGTTTGTGTCGGGGGTATAGAGGGACTGTTAGCTTTAGGGTTTGTAAACTCTTTGAGTATTTTAAAGAGCTCCTTAGAAGAGTTCTTTGCCTCCCGTATTCTCGAGCCTAGATGGTCTCTTCTTGCTGAGTTACAGTTTGTTAAATAGGCTTTGTGTGCTACTGAAAAGGCCAGTTTATCCTCTGGCCGCTTGGTTTTCCTCCATTTTCTTTCTCTGCCTCTACACCTGGCCTTTTCCTTAGTAAGACTTTCAGAGTACCAGGGGGCTGAGACAGCCCTTTCCTGCGTTCGTACTACCCTGCACGGCGCGATGATATTTAGCGTGTCTCCAATTGAGGCCTCCCATTTTCCTAAGGCATTATCACTTCCCTCTCCTTTATCAAAGGAGGGGGGTCTAAAGACCTGACTAAATGCCATAGGGGTGACTTTCCTCCAAGCTCTATGAGGACTCATTCTACATTGGGACTGGCATCCTCTATCCGCCCTGCTCAAGGTGAATTTAAGCGCAAAATGATCGGTCCAGGTTAGTGGCCACGGGGATTCCACTGATAAGCCTATGTTTGCAAAGATATTATCCAAGGTATGCCCTGCAATATGGGTAGGTTCATGGACCAGGAAGATAACCCCAGTAGCCAGGACCCTCTGGCAAACACCGGTAGCAGAAGCCCAGATGCACAGGCTGAGACTGGGGCAAAAAGGAAAAGGAAGTCCAATTTCAGTCGTGAGGAAAATGAGATACTGGTGACGGAGGTCACCAACTACCAGCACCAGCTCTTTGTCTGTTCCAGCTGCCTCTCGCTAAAAAAGAGGCGATATGGCAGAGAATCATACAAAAGATCAACAGCGTAGGCCAGTCCAAGAGGACTGTCATAAACTGCAAAAAAAGGTAGCATGACTGTAAGCGCAGGACAAAAGAAAAGCTTGCAGAAAATCGTAAGGCAGCCCCACAAATTGGAGGAGGCAGCCCAGCAGACCAGGAGGTCCTGGATGACCTGGAGGAGCGGGTGGCAGCTGTCATCCCAGAGGAAATCGTAACTGGAATATCCAGACAGGACAGTGCAGCCCGAGAAACTGAAGAGCAGACAACGGGTAAGTCACAATAAGTGCACAGATGTCAGTAATGGGTCATGGTGGTGATTGCAGCTAGAAATGTCCCTGTGCCACAGTCTGATGTGTGCATCTTGTTGTCCTTATACTTGTCCACAATCACAACTATTCGCAATGTAAGTTAATCACCTATGACAATCACATATTGAAAATGTCAAAACAGCACTGCCATGTCCATCTCTAATGGAGCAGATATACTGGACCTCATTTATGAAGGGCCTTCCACCACTGGTACCTCACTTTTGTGAATGTCCAAAGTGACGACCCGTTGGCGCAATGACTACATAAATGACGTTCACAAGGTCACGCCTATGCCTACATGCGTAACTTAGGTAATCCGGTGCAACATGGTGCTACATCTTGCCTGGTCTTTCTTGAGGTGTGCCAGTGTGTTGGGGCAGTTTGAGATCAATGGTTGGAGGACGTGTGCAGCGGGGTCATTGTATGTAAGCATTGGGGGAGTGGTGGGGTCAATGGACTCAATGATAACGGATTAGATGGCCTGAATCTATTTGTGATGTGGATCAATGATGATGATGGTGTCTGGTGGGCATGGTGAATATGTGACATTTACAATGATGGTTGGTCCAGGTGAATCCGGTGGTGTGGCTGTAGTTGAATCAGTCTACTGGTGGAGGAGATGTGCTTGACTGTGTCTCCTGCAATGTGGCTTGGTGTGGCGAATAGCTGCTTCAGTTTGATGTCAGCAAGTTCACCCAGGAGGCTGTGGTGTTCTGGTCACTGGGGTTGCCCAGGTGGAACTAGAGTTCTCAAAGTAGGAAGGTCGTTGGTGGATGGGAGAGCCTGGTGCGCAATGATGTCTACAATGGCATTGGTGAATGGGTGTCCATGGCCCGGGGGGCCTGCAAATTAAGGTGCCAAAGTGGATGTTGTTGTGCTTGGTCTGGGTTTTTAAGTTGTGTAGTACCATGGTCACCGCTGGGTCATTAGAGTGTGTGGTTAGTTGGAGTGTTTTTCTTTCTTGTAGGAGATGGCAATGCCTCCTCCTCGATGGACGTGGTGGGCCTTGCGGGTAATTAAGTAGCTGTCACTGATGGCGATGGTGATTTCTGGTCCAGAACAGAGGTTGGTACATGTTTTTGTGAAGTAGGTGACATCTGAAGAGGCTGCAGCAAGGAGGTGCCACATTTCTGTAGTGTGTATGTGTAGGGACTGCACGTTGTGGAGGATGCAGTTGAGCTGGTTGTGTGGAGTGTTGTTTGGCTGGGTGGCACGCGGCACTGGTGTCTTGATGTGGCAGAAGGTTTGTTTGGAGTTTTGACTGGCGCAGGGTGGAAGATAAGCATACAGTCTTGCAAGATGGCAGGTGGTTTTGCGTCCAGGGTAGATGGCGAGGAGGGTGCTTGTGTAGCAGCGGAGGAGTGTACGAGAGGAATGGTCCTTGCTGGTGAGTGTGGTCCAGGGGCAAATGGACGCAGACGGTCTTATCCATGGCTTACCTTCGTCATGGGAGACGTACATTACAACACAGTTATCACATTGGAATGCCAATTCAAAGTAACTTCAGGCACGCAGTTGCCTTCACATTGCATGTCATATCAACGCATTGTGATGCAAGTAATGGAGATTCATCATTTCCAGGTTAGGTAATTCATTCTGGTGTCAGATAAAAATGTAAGGGAGTTTTTTTGTGATCAAATATAAAGGGGGTCTAGTGGGTTAAATAATGAAATATAGTGTCATTTTTGTTTGGATAAAATCAAAAATGGATTTCTTTTGGGGTCAAAAAATGAAATTAGGGTGTCTTTTGGGGGCAAAAAATGAAATTAGGGTGTCTTTTGGGGGCAAAAAAGGCAATTAGGGTGTCTTTTGGGGTCAAAAAATGAAAATAGGGTGTCTTTTGGGGTCAAAAAATTAAATTAGGGTGTCTTTTGGGGTCAAAAAATAAAATTAGGGTGTCTTTTGGGGGCAAAACATGAAATTAGGGTGTCTTCTGGCCTAAAATGTGACATTTAAGGTGGTTTTGGGGGTCTGAGATGAATCTCAGGGATCAGGGGTTGTTAGGTGTTACAAGTGTTCCTTTTAGGGTTGCACTCACTGTAGTGGGAATTGTAATTTACAATGCTACACTATCCAGCTCTTTCTCCACTGTTGCAATATGAGACCTATTGGTATGCATTGTATTGGAATGCAATGTAATGGTATGCTTTGCAACCAAAGATATTCCTTTGGTATACCACTGGTCTGCCTGCTGCGCATGGCTGCACAGCATCTGGCATTGAGAAATGATGCAGGGGCACTGGACAGCTGGGAGGTGGAAAAAGCCTGAAAAGACACTGGAGGGGGCATGGATGCGGGGGGGGGCGGTGTGAGCGGGGTTTGGCATCACATTACAAAAGGAAAATTGCAACAAGGCTTGGTCCTGCGTATTCTGTGCTCCTGCTCCTCTGAGTGTGCTTCAAGGAACAGGAAGCAGCCAGCCAGGCTCCCTCACCTAAGTCAATCACAAGGCTGCAATGTGGCGTTGTGATTGCTCATGCGTGCAGGGACAATGCGTTCAGACAGGGGCTTGAGGGGTGGGCATGTTCTCCATGCATGCTGTAATGCTGCCTGCATTGCAAACAGGGAAGTGCACATGACTGTTCCGGGCCGACTGAGAGGGCCAAAGAAACAGTCATTGTGCACATTAGTGGGCATACCACTGAGCCGTGGGCCTACTTGTGAGTAGAGCAGCCCCAATCACCCTCCCACCCAGAAAGGAAACATAGCATGAGTACCTCAAAAATTGACCTCCATGGTATTTGTTTCACCGTCTTGCACTGCTCAAAATCATTGGCCCAATGCTCCAGCACCATAGTGGATTATCCGCCACTGGGGGTCCCTCACCCACAGGTGCTACCCCTGCGCCCCACTATACCCTGGGCATCCTCCGCTACACATCACACCTTCCACTCACTTGGACATCAACACGGTGGGGTTATCCGATGCACTCTCTCAAAGTCTGTGACTCAGCCAGCATGATCCTCAGCCAGGTGGGCTTACACAAGTCTGGGTACAGTATTCACTGCCAAGACAGCTGGGTAATCACACGATGAAGGTGATGCAACGCGCATCCCTTAGGCGTATAGTTTCAGTGCTTGTGCATCATCTCAGGGTCCTCTCCCTCCACAGCGTATGGCAAGTGACCCGTCCTCTGGCCTCTGATGCAGATATGCGTTGGCCACCATTGGCAATATCCTTTGTGCAGCCCAGTGTACTGTTGGGGCATGGAATGCAATGTGTACCTCCCTACGTAGTTACTCAGGAGGAAATGTACCATTCACAGCTACAAGGGGGACCAGGGTGTCTTCTCACACAAGTCTGCAACATGCCTCCATGCGACCTGGCTGACTACACCACCAGGTAAGGGTGATCACCAATGCCTACCACCACAGACCAGCAACTACACTGCACCTCCGCATCCCAGTTCGGCTCACAAATGGCGGGCCACCGATGCCACCCTGAGCCGGGTACTCATTGGTGCTTCCATGGGTTTGTATGCCATTGTGTAGCAGGAGTGCCCAATGATAAGTGATGCACACTGGTATTGCTCAGCAAAGCGCTTGTACTCAGTATTGTAGCCCAGATTTTCTTCTTCCCCTGGGTCTCTGGATGGTCATCATGGCTGTTGGGGGGCTTGGGAGAGTTGTTGATCTGTGATGTACTGGGGCCAGGCAAATCTATTCTGCATGATAAATATTTTTAGTATCCTAGTTCTCATTGTAGGTTGACTCATAGGCTTGTTTTCACTGTTGATGCCGTAAAAAATAGGGTTGACTAATTTTATTTCCTTTGCCACTAATGTGCCTTTTGTCAGTCATTGCTTGCTAACGTCGGAATTACTAGCGCTTTTACAGCAGTGTTTCTGGCAGTCATCATTGCAGCCAACTGCAAATCTCGCCATGTCACAATGTATTGTAAAAACATCACTAACAGTGCGTTCTTTGTGGGCAATAGGCCGGCACACTGCAAACTTCCGCTAACTAGTGTTGGTGGTAGTTTGAGAGAGTACTTGTACATATGGGACATAATGTCTCCAAAATGTGCATGGAAACATATCTTTAGGTTGGCAGTATGTTGTGCTTGAAAGGAGGCCAACACACTGATATCACACACTAATTTGCAATTGCCATTGCAGTGTTGCCAGAAAAGTGCATCTACCACTAAGAGCAACATTTCCAATGCAGTGTATGTCCACAGGTCAGTAACAATGAATACCAATGACCAGCACCACTACTGTAACAATAAGTGGTGCAATGTCCATGCAAGTGGGTATGAGTCTTGACCATCAGTCTGCATCAGGACATAGATCGCTTGACTGTGACACAGAGATCAGCTTTGATAACCCACATGTGATGCCTCTTACTAAACCTCACTACAATTGAACATGCAAACACAACTAACACATTTCCACCTTATTTTTCAGAGGATGCACCTTCCACATCACAACGGGTGGATGACAGCAATCTTGTTGAGGAAATGGACGACACCCTGCCCTCAATTGACAGGACCTCCTTACCACCATACGGTCACCTACCACACCTCCTGAGAGTGACAACAGTGTGTTAGGTGCTCCAGCTGAAACCCAACCAACAACAACAGAATCTGCCACAACAAATATAAGCCCGGACTTGGAGAACACACAGGTAGAGTTCCAAAGAACCGCTGTAGCTCTACAACGGGAACTCCTCCGAGAGGTTCCTCCGAGAGGTTCATATGGCTGTGGAGAGTGTGGGTGGCATCCTGCAAGCAATACTCCGAAGTCTGAATCCTGATTTGGGGAACATTGGTACAGAACAAGCCAGCAACAACCAAACACCAGGACTTGCACAATCTCTGGCTAACATATCCAACATTATGAGTCAGAGGCATGTACAAATGCCACCACAAAGTGGCACCAGGGATGTTGCTCAACACCTTCAAAATATCGATGACACAATGAGATACATGCAGCAAAAGCAAGACATTTACATGGTAATTATGACTGCCTTTCATGGGGAATTGCTGACTGTTGTTAAAAATCGGCAAGTAATGTTGAATGCCCTAATGGCAAACTTCATGTCACCAGAATACGTGTTCCCTCACACCTCCTCTGCCACTGCTGGTGGTAGCAGTGATACAACACGCCCTGCAGCTACAGAGGCAACGAAGGCCCAATCTGACAACGCTGAGGAGGAGGACGAGTCAGCAACACAGTTCACGAGGCAGACTGGTCACTAAATTGACACAAAGTCACAGGTGTCGTATAACAACAGAAACAATTTGCCTTTGATGAGAAAAATGTCCTACAGACAATATAATTTAAAAAACGGTAACGCCTGTGCCACACATCTTTTCTCACTCACTGAAGTAGAATACATTGTGACAACAACAATGTATTCATCACAGAGCAAAATACAAATAAAATCTCTTTGTTTCAACTCTCACAAACATGTCAACATGAGTGCTGCTTCACTACTTGTGTGTTAGGAACAATGTGCCCTTTTTTCATGTTTGTTCCATTCCACAATATCACTGGGTATTATGTTTGTCGAAAAATTCGGACACACGTGAAAGAGTGTGTAAGTACTTGATCAATGTCTGTTCAGTATGACAATACAAATGTAAAATACATGTTGTCATATGGAGATTTAAGGGGCAGACTTACATGAAAGTGCTGCAGCGCAGCACAACAAGCCCTTTGTCTGTGCCACACTGTGTAACGTTCTGAGCACAGGAATGGCGCATATATCCAATGAAATGTGGCATTCCTGTGCTCTCCCCTGCGCTGGCGCTGAAACAGCTGCCATGCGCATGTGCATGCACCCTTGCACCATGGGGCAAGGATGCCTGCATCATGGGGAGATTATTTGTTGTGCATGAAGGGGCACCTTCCTGCACAAAAACGGTCACAACAGACTTTTTCCAAACTCAATGCATGCTGTATACTGCAGCACGCATTGAAAGTTTAAAAAACGTGGAGAAATGAAAAGCTTGCTCCTCATTCGCCTCTCTAAGCCACCCCTAGTGGGGCGTAGCATACTGACGCATTGCCAGGTTTACGATTCCACGTAAAGCTGGAAATGTGTCTGGTTCCATGGGTGTTAGGTGTGAACACCCACAGCAACACACATGGAACGCCCCTTTCACAAATAAAGCTGTGTGTCAAGTGGCTGTAGTTACAAGGACATGAAAGGCCAGACAGAGTGGCTATTCACGTCCTTGTAAATATGGGGCAGAGAAAAGCGCTGCCAGTGTGTCACAAAAAGTGACGTACTGGCAGCGCAAGGGAATTATAAATCTGCACATAAAACATTAATGATGTAGTGTCAAAATAATGAACTTGTACAGCCCATGAAATTATACATACCAGCAAACAAGATGTGGTCAAAGTTTGACCAGAGTACTTCATACACCAGCCATGCCACTCAACTCCGCCTGTATACAGACATTGGGTAGTCCAGTTGTATGAATTATCCACTCGTAACACAATGACTACTTGTCCATAAACATGTAACAGCTATGACAACACCGAGAGAGATAATGTGTGGTGTGTACGTTCTGTACATCTGTGTAAGAGACAACCCATATTTCACTTATATAGCAACATCATACATAGATGACACAGATTCGTGATAGATACACATGCAGAGATTGGCCAAAGACTAATGATTAGAATCAGACCCAAATGTATGTGAAGACCCAAGAGTGTGTACCCCAAAAAGTTGAAGCACAGGTGTTGGGTTAACATGTACAAATATTCATACATGGAGCACCAACCTGCTAGAATTAACAAATATGATACACTCAAACAGTAATCTGTGTTCACAGTCCATGTGCCCAATTACTCACACATACAACATTCTAAATGCTGACCATCAAAGAATATTGTCAAAGGTTGTTAAATAACATTATTTTAATAACAAAAAAATATGAAACGTATATCAGCAATCATCTAAAACACTCTTACTAAAATATCTTATAAACTAATTTAAAATCTAAAAACCTATCTATACTACCTATGCCTAACTTACCTAACTTAACTTAACTCATCCTAAGCTAAACAAGAATCACGTGAGACCACTAAACATCATCTCCCACCCCCTTAACACAACAATGCACAATAGACTTACACATACTTATCCTATACATAAACTAAGTAGAAATGTATTAAAACACATATAGATTTTTTTGTATTTTTCTTTTTTTTTAAAACACGTAAACACACACTAAAGGACCCACCCACCCCTAAATATTAGAAAAATACTCTATGAATAAAAAAAATAAAGTTATTAATAAGAAATGCCTAACTAACCTAACTAAACTAACTAAGAGTACCGATATAAACAATGCCAACTCTACAATAAAATGATTCCTAATTATAAAACATGACACAATATATTACAATATGTACAAGCAGCCCATCAGATCAGGCTAATGAGATGGTCCACACACTGCTGCAATTTGTCCATTTTGTCCGACATTGCAGCCATCTGTTTCTCAAGACCATCCATTTTTTTAAACAAAATCCACATCCTGGCTTGACATTCCATGTCCGCAACACTGTCCCGACGTAGAGGGGGATGCATTGACAGCTCCTGGGGCTGGGGTCGGAGCTTTAGATGGTCCAGGATGCTGGCCTGAAAGCTTGCCATTCTTCCCATTATTGGCTGGGGCGTTGCTATTCCATGTATTTGCTGCCTTCTGCTTGTCATACAGGCGAGAGGTCCATTGAAACCCCTTCGCTACCTCACAAATGTGGGAGTATCGGGTCTTACGTATGCGGAAAAGCCTTTCCTCCTCCGCACTCATGTTATCTGTATGAAAAGAAGTACACATGTGTCAGTCAATCTGTACATGACTGACAAATGTAGTGAGGAAATGCATGCTATCATGTGCGATGATTCCAACATTAGGGCCAATCATCCGGTCACTGTGTGGCCCACACAACCCAATACATTACCACTCAGTGGGTTCATCATATGCTGTGCAGTCTGCTGAATGTAATGATTCTACGTAAATCATTTTCACACTTTAAAACTAATCAATTTATGAAGAGCCAGAGAAATGAGAAACCAGTTAACATACATCATGGCCTTTGATCATTTCCACAAAAAATGACATTATCTGGCTCCCCATGTAAAAATCATGTAGTCATGTGATCCTTAATCTGCAACAACAGCTGAGATCAGACAGTGTCACAGTGTGTCCTGGATGAAGATCATCTTTTCTAGACATCTATGCAGCTGGACCGTTCATTTCACACATCCACAGAGTAATGCACTGTAGTAGCAAATTCCCTTTTTGGAAACAGATATGTGGTTGCTGTCTCAACAACGATGAAGCTCAGAATTGATGACACTACTCATGTTGACTGGCATGCAGCATGCCATGTAGTACTAGCAGGGTGAACTACACCTCGGCTTATTTATAAAGCATACATGCACCTACCTTCTAAACGTTGACTCTTGGTTTTGTGTACATTGTTCAATCTACGACACACAAAACATAGCTACAGTTTGATTACAGCTACTTAGTCCTCATGATAATGGACCAAGGATTCATTAGAGCATCATGAATTAAGTCTTACGGGGTCAGGACTGTGAAGGCAATTTTTGAGTGCAAGATGTGCCACACTTGTGTGATGACACAATTAAATATTGTTCTTGACACAGCACAAGGATTACCCCATCCAAATACATAAGGCAGACTGCCATTCCTATAGCTCATTTGCATACAAATGAGTATGGGCTATGGATGTCGTTTGAAAGTGCGTCATTGATCAGGTTTTCCTAGTACGATACATCAGACATTTGAGGCTTGGATGACAAATAACAGTCAGATAACTAAACTTGTTCACGCTTAAAATGTCAAAATCATGAAGAGACATATGACAATGATGGATACTGAGCATGGCCAGTTTGTGCTTGGTTGTTCTCTGTGTTATTACATTGACTCTGTGCGAAAAAGCATTGCAACCCATGTACTTCCCTAGACCAGCTGACTCCGACCTTGCACCCACACTGCAACCAAGGAACACCATCCTGTTCAACTATTGGGCCCAACACCACTACCCACATGTAGTGAGGACTGTGGTAAGCATGCCTTCCTCTCCAAACATCATCCATCTAATGCTGCTGTCTCCACTTGGCTTCTGCTACTCCAGTCTAAGTGGCAATGGGCACTCCATTTTGCATTGTGGATTGAGGGAAGGCCTGTCTGACACTTTCATGGCTTTTAATATGTCCAGGCATGTCTCCACGCAGTACAACATTCACAATGTGTTTCATCATGGTCTTTGAACTTTGATAGCGTTCAACAAGTTGAGACTGCAGCTGGATGTAGTGATCATACTATAGTTGCCCACATACAGAGTCAAGCTTCGATCCTTGCACATCACCAACATCACAATCAATGATGAATGATACTCACTGGTAGCGTTGGGGTCGTCAAATGTGTTGACCTCCCCCTGTGTATATGGCTGTGGTCCACCTAAGAAACATGAACAGATGTACAATCATGTTGGAATTCTATGTACATTCTATGCAAAATAAATGTTAGCGTGACACCTGCAGGTAATTACCAGACCATGTAACTCCTTTCACATTAAGTACAGCAATATTGTGCCACCTACACCTGGACATTGTAAATGCTGGATCAATTCCACATCACAGTTCACTGAGTGTGAAACAAATATGTGTAGCATCCCTGTGAGTTTGCATGTGCTTCGACAGATTCATCAGACATGCCCTTACGCAGACACAATTGCACAATGATGTAAGGATGTCTGGTCCTAAAAATTGTTTTGTGCATGCACATGTGTACACAGTTTTTTGATGTGATGACTCACAATAGTTCTTTGACTCTCTACATGCTTGCAGCGTGTTGAACTCTATCTTGTTGCCTGATTGCACACTGATTGGACCTTGCTTGTGACTTTTGCATTGTTTATTGCACGTCTTGTTGTTCTTTTGGCTGCCCGCTTCCCCCTCCGTTCCTGCTGCTGATGCACCCGCAGTGCCTCCACCCTGACGATTCCAGAATTCCAGCTGCGCATCTGTAACCCCTTCCCTATTTGATGGTGTTTGATGCATGTCCACACAGCAGGCATGCACAGTATTTGCTCAACAGCCAAACCCCTCTGCAGCCGTCAACAACCCAAACACAACCAGCGCCAGAGCTCATGGATCTCCCAAATCCCTCAGCTATGACTCAGCAAATGTCCTTGCAGTGTACCAGTGAAAAATGTCACAAATGCAACCTGTACACACAGAGCAACAACCATGGACAGTAATCCTGACTACACTGCCCCCAGACCTACACCACCGACTGCACACACACAAACTACGTACACACCAAACTGCACCAACTCGTGATCCCTGAAATGCATCCTCCTCAACGTGTCCTCCCTGTACAGACTAGCCATGGAGATCTGGATCATCATCAACACCCTTGCACCAGATGTTGCGTTACTCACAGTAACCAGGGAAAATGCCACCTTTGCCAACAACATTGCCAACTGCATCACTGAACGATATAAAAATATGAGGAAGCGCCTGCATCAACCGCCCTGTATGAGGCCTTTCCATTGCACTTAAGAGCTACCTCCAACTCACAAACTCAAGCTCAAGCAACAGACCGCTCAACAACAAACACCTACACTTCCAGATCCAGGCCAGCCCAAGGACAACCCTGCGAGGGACCCTTGGCTCCAGACCATCCAGACCTTAAACTGTGTACACCACCTACATTGCAAACATAATTGCACAACATGCCGTAGCATACATGTACTACATACTTATAACATACCTCAACTCACAGCTTGACAACCTCAGTGACAACAAATTTGCCAGCTGCATGGACAACCTTGCAAACGTCTGACAGAAACAACTTGTCACCACCCACAACCACAAGCCAGGGCAGAACATCACCACATCCACAATAGCCAGCCCACGTAACCCCCATGGACTGACCAGCACGGCGTACACCTCCACGTCAACAAAGCATCTGCAAACAAAAATACCTAAATGCACTCCACAAAGGAATAGACACAAGATGAACATAGAACAACCTAAATCAGCCACAAACCAAAATGCCACCAACACCTTGAACAACACAAACTTTGCAGAAAATTGACCCCACAGATGGATCTCAAAATGTGTAGATGAACTTGCACCAGTATGTCACACCAACACACAGCAGCACAGGAAGCCAACATCGTACAAGGCCAACCCACATCAATCGTGACGCACATGTAGACGCCTTGTGGAGAAGCAGAGTAACAGCAAATCCCCTGAAGACGGATCCAACTACAAGAGCACCATATCTGAATTCCACCCACACATCAGACTTACAAAAAGGAACTTAATCCCACACTCGATCCTCACAAACTCCAGCAATGCAAAGGTACAATTCGGCATCATCAGTTATTTTGGCAAAACACACATGGATAATACAGACATCTCCCCCTCCCAGGACCACTACAACAAGCTCTGCTCATACTTCCACACGGATGTCATGTGCCTCTAAGACAAGTTCAAAGACCAGACACAGGTCTCTGAAACCACACAATCTTCAAGCAACACCAGCTACCCCTCCATCTCATCCGTGACAACAATCAGCACCCAAGACAACGCATCTACCATGAGAGGCATCCAGTCATGATCACAAACGGACCCCTGTCCCACCCCTCTTCCACAAAGCTGCTGCAGCCATCACTCCAGCATTAAAAGATTACGATCAACACCACCGTCAAAAGTGGCATTTTCCACGTCAAGTGGAAGTGCGCATAACTCAGACCCACATTCAATGATCTAACAAACAACAGCCTGCGCAAATCCCACCCTGCACATCTTCATTGCAACTGTAAAGACCTGACTCTTCAACTGCACGCAGATGCTCCCCCCGCGCATTCAGACCCTCACATGTGAGTAGCGCACTTATAATGTCAATGTTTGTTTGGTTGGTTGATTGATGCCTCATGCTTACATAGACATCCAGACTTATGTATATCATGAGATTTACACATGATAGGGCCAGATTTCCAAGAGAGTGCCGCAGTGAGGCACCACAAGCCCTTTCTCTGCACCACACTGTGTAACTTTCTGAGCACTGGAATACAACGGGGCCATTTTCCAAGCCCCCTGTGCCACCAGTACTTCACTTTTGTTGACGTACTGGTGGTGCCTTGTCCTGCTCAGTATTTACAAAGACATGAAAATCCACCCTGCGTGACTTTCGAGGCCCTTGTGAATATGCCACCTTTACACGCAGTAGTTTGCGTGGAAGGGATGTTCCATGGGTATGCTGTGGGTGTTCCCACGCAACACCTATATCCACTGATGCATTGCCAGACTTACAATAAAGCGTAAATCTGGAAATGCGTCAGAATGCAACGCCTAGTGGGGTGCAACGAGGAGAAATGTATTCATTTCTCCTTGTTTTTTTCATCTCTCAATGCGTGCTGCATTCTACAGCACACATTGGAAGAGGAAATCACCTCAATTGTTTCTTTTTTGAGCAGGAAGGTGCCCCTTCCTGCACACAAACAATCTCCCCACAACGCAGGCAGCCTTGCACCATGGTGCAAGTTTGCCTGCACCGGCACATGGCAGCAGTTTGTGTGCCAGCGCAGGGGGAAGCACAGAGATGCGACATATTGTTGTAAATATGTCGCATCCCTACGCTTCCAAACTAACGCTGCTTGGCCCTGAAAAATGACTTGCTGCACCGCGCTGCTTTAGTTTCTTGTAGATCTGCCCCATAGTTTATAGCATCACAGAAATATTTCCACCTTTGGCACTGGTGCTTGCGTGTGTGCAAATATACAATTGAAAAGTCAACATCAGATAAATTGGTTACAACATTTGTGTCTGTGACCACATAACATGCAATTAGTTCCTTGAGGTCAGATATATTTTCTCTGACACCATTGCAACATCACTGGATCTATCTGAAAATATGGACAGTGCAATGTATGGCATTTCTGTGCACCTCTTACAAAACCAATATGACTCACATTATGACTCATATTATACATTTACTTACCAGTTGGCCCACCGACCTCTAGGCCAAGATGGTCCAGCAAGTCTCCCTCTCGGTTGATCACATCCTGCCAGCGGTGTTTGATTTGGTGGGGTGTGCGTTGCACATCAAAAATCCTTGCAAGGTGGTGCTGGACCCTACCCCACCTCTGCTTGTGTTCAGGTGCTGTGTAGCCCTTGCTCACCCGGCCCCCCATGCTGATCATTCTTGGGAGGAAATGATATATTAGCCAGATGAAGCCACCAAACTCAAACTGCCTGTCAGACAGGTTCTTGGACCTGCCGGACATGCTCACTTATGATTAGTTAGTGTAAATGAAACTTAAAAATAGTTAGAAAGGAAACTTATAGAAAAATAAAATACACCACCCTTATAAAAATCCTACACCTAACTACCCCTATTAAACACACACCCCCCAAAATACAACTATTTAGACCACACAAAAGACTTACAAGTGACAAAAGACAGACCAACAAATGTTAAAACTACACACAGGCTTGACAAAACACACTCCAAAATCCAATCACAATTTCAGCACTCCACACCAGCCTCCTCCACCAAGCACACTCCTAGAGATAGTAAGAGAAAGTGAAAGTAACTGTGTACTTCCTGGTTTACAACATTCTAGAATCATTGCATCATTTCCTGCTTAGATGTGACACGTTTTGATGTTTTGCGTCATATTTCAGACGATGCGTCGTTTTTTTGACTCAATTGCCATTTCATTTCACATCTGCATGTGTGACGTTTCTCTGTTTTGCGTGTGTTTCCTGTTAGTTGCGTTTGGCCTCATGCGGTAACATGCATTTGTCAATACAAAGCGTGACGGTTTTAACTTTGCGTCGCGTTTTGTTCAGATGCTACCCGTTTTTGATTATTTGCAACACTTTACAGTCGGATGCGACACGTTTCAGGGGGTCTGAGTGAGTCAAGGCAGATTTGAAGTTGCTTTACGCTTGTGACTTTGCAACACTTTACGGTCGGATGCGACACGTTACAGGGGGTCTGAGTGATTCAAGGCTGATTTGAAGATGCTTTACGCTTGTGACATTGCGACACTTTACGGTCGGATGCGACACGTTTCAGGGGGTCTGAGTGAGTCAAGGCAGATTTGAAGATGCTTTACGCTTGTGACTTTGCGACACTTTACGGTCGGATGCGACACGTTTCAGTGGTCTGAGTGACTCAACCCAGATTTGTTAGTGAATAGATGGATATATGTGGTGTTGTGCAAGGGATGTGTCACGTAAAGTACGTGTGTATTCCTTCTCAACATGTTGCATGATTTAATGAAGAGTTGTGTTGTTTTCTGTCACCAACATTCACGAACATCATGGGATATGTGTACATATTATTGGGAAAATTGATTAGTTTGTTTGTGGTACTTTTAAGTTGGACTTGCATCACGCATCGTTGGTACTACCTGCAGTACATTTGTTACCATGTCACAGCGTGGAACCATGTGGCTTCTTTTCAGGCCCCTTGCGGCACTGGTGCACCACTTTTCACATGTCAAAACGTGACACATCAGCGGCACAAGGGGCTTTTGAATTTACCCCTGTGTTTTAGTGAGTGATGGGAGGTGCCACTTTCTGCAGCTATGCATGTCATCCACGCCACACAGACATCCTTAGATCATGGTGCAAGGGTACCTGAACCACCGCATGTCAGCTGTTTGTGCACAATTGCAGGGTATTACACAACAATGCAACATAGCATTGTGATAATGTAGCATTCCTGTGCTCCAAAAGTGCCACAGCTTGTCACAGTCAAAGTGCTTGCACTGGCATGCAGCGGCAGTTACATGTTAATCTGCACATATATATTTGTATCATATGACCTGTGAAGCAAATGGACACAAAGTTGATGCTCCTACTTAATTTTTTATTGTGACATTGGTGCATATTGTTACAAAAGCAGATTTGCTACATCATGTGAAGAATTGTGTGACAATGTGTGTGCGACGTCTTATCCCTGCTGCAGTGTGGAGTATGTCTCGTCCTTCTGCTTCAGCTTCATCATCACCATCATCCATTTGTTCAGGGGGCCGTTCCTCTTCATCCCAGGGCACATTTGTTTTGACACATATGTTAAGGAGTATTGCACATGTCATTATCATCTTGCACACAGTTTCTGGAGAATAGAGTAGCCTTCCGCCTAATAAATCTAGGCAACGGAACCAGGGACTTGAGCATTCCGAAGCTTCTTTCCATGATGTTTCTAGTTCTGCAATGGGCATGGTTGTATGCCTTTTGCGGATCAGTCTGTGGATTTCCAAATGGTGTCATCAACCACTTCTGTAGGCCATATCCTTGATCAGCTGTAAGTGGAAAGTAAGTAAAATGTGTTACTTTTGGGTGACATCAGTATACATGGCATGTGTTGTACGTCAGGTTTGTGAAGATTGTAATAGTGAATTACGTTGGTGCCAATTACATATTGTGTTTAAAGTTGGTGCTCAGATTTTCGTGCCCCTTGCGCTGACATTACGTCACTTTTTTTGACGCACTGGCAGCGCATTACACTGCCCCATATTTACAAGGACAGGAAAAGCCACCCTGTGCCTAAGCGTGGCACAGCCAAAGGGCTTACAAGTCCGCGCTGCGGCACTTCCTTGTGAATCTGCCCCTGAGTTTCCCATTGTTTGTGACTCCTGTCACTACACTTGCTGTCTATCAATTGCTGTGCATGACAAGGGATGGTGCTTTACAGTGCATGTTTTATTTGACTGAAAGGTGTGTGGTGTTGCAATGTGTGAGTGATACGTGTGTAATGTTTTGGTTGGATGCACACTTTCCAACATTGTGCATTGCACATCAGGGCACATTTCAATATGTGAGTACGACAAAAGTTTTTTCTGTGCAAAAAAGAGTCAGTTGCATGGCATAGTGGTCCTACACATTTTGTTGACGTTATGGTTTGATGTCTTTGGCCCTGCATTATCACTCATTTGGTTGACATGCCCCTGAACAGGTACCTTTGTCACATGGTGCACCAATACATGCATCCTGTGTGTAATTGATATGTACACTTATATACACATAAATGTACATGCACATTCTATTTGGATGGGTTGCTATTTCCATGCATTCCTTACAATGCATTGTACCGTTCAATAGTTAATTTGTGTTAGACGCCATGTGTGCATATGTCGACAGTGTGACTTATTGATCTACACAACTTTATGTAGGATATTTGCATGCATTCCTATCTGCTGTCCCTTGGAACTTTAGGTTATGCTGCTATGTATGTATGCAGCTTTGGACTGTATGTTATATGGTTATAGTGTAAATGTGGTTTTGCATTTTCACATTGACTTCTTGCATCATTCGGACACAAGGGCATGTAATGTGGCAGAGGGCCAGCTATTCTTGCAGAGTATATTTGTATGCAAATTTATTTATGCTTACCTACAAGGAGTCCATTGCCATATTGTCCATTTTGGAAACGGTCATTGATGATGCTGTTTCTGAATATATATGAATCATGCACACTCCCAGGATATTTGGCAAGTACATTGATGTATAGTCCCCGATGGTCCACAATGGCCTGGACATTGATGGAGTGTATGTGCTTTCGGTTGCGGTATAGGTGTGAAGTTGCTGCAGGTGGTACCAGCTGAACATGTGTGCAGTCCATTGCACCAAGTACATGTGGGAAGCCAGCAATGGCATAGAAGCCTTGTTTAATGTCCATCCGCTGCTGGGGTGTGTTTGGGAAATGGATGTGCTGTGGTGTGAGCTGAATGATGGCATCCAAGACAGAAGGGATGAAGGTGGAGAAAGATGCCTGTGAGACACCTGCCACTCATGCTGCTGTTGTTTGAAAAGATCCGGAGGCCAACATGTGTAAAACCACCAGTAGCTTTGTCAGCGGTGGGATGTTGCTGACCCTTTCATTTGGAGTCTGTAGCTATGGTGTGATCTGCCACAGCAGGGTCACAATAGACGCTTTCCTAAGGCGATACATATTAATGACTTGTTCATCCCGGAGTCCAATGAGGGTGGTCCTTTGACGGTAGATGCGCTCCCTTCTCCTACGCTGCCTTTGTGGTAATGGTGGAGGGTGAGGTTGTGTGATTTTTTGTGGGGGTGGTTGTCATCTTCTTGGTGCAACTCCCAGCTGCAGGATTAAGAGGTCCATGTTGCCTGCTCTGCTGCAAAACTGCTCTGCTACACTTTTTTTCAATTTATGTGGTACTTGCGTCATTTCCTGCGTGTGGGTTTATGAGGCGTAGGCTTGCGAGAGCATTTTCAAATTTGCGTGATGCTTTTTATAGCTGCGTCGCCGCGGGGGATTGTTGTAAATATGCCTGCGTCGGAAATGCGTTGGTTTTTGAGTGGGAACGCCTACCTTGCATATCTTAATACTTACGTGACGCAGACGAATCTCATGCAGCTCCATTCCGTCGCATCTCCGTTTACGTGACGCATCTCCATAGATGCGTCACCTTGTAAATTTTGCGTAAAAAAAAAAACCACTGTTGCGTCACGAAAAGTGACGCATCAGTGGCGCAAAGGGCTTGTAAATCTGCCCCTTTGTTTGTGTGAAGAAACACCGCGCCGGATTTTATAAACCAGAAATTCCAGTGGGCAAACTCGCTGTGGAAATAGGCCGCATTGCAGCCTATTTCCAGGCCCCAGTCTGACCATCAGCCAAGGCCAGGCAGGAAGCATGATTGTAATAACTCACTGAAATAACCTGTTTCCCTTTCAGCCTCAGTGAAAGCAGTTCCTCATTGTTCCCTCCGTATATTTCTCCATGTTAGTGACAACATAAGAGGCCTCCCAAATTAAATAAGTATAAAACGTTATCTGGAACTGGTACTACCCTATTTCTTACACTAGCCTAGCGCTTACTACCTCGGACAAGACATCGCAGCACTGATATGCAAGTTCAGCTCAGACTGCAGCAACCTGGGCATCGGAAAAGCTGTTAAATCAACCCAGACTGGGCCACGTGTGTTTATTTCTGGGAAGAGGAGTGCGGCAGAGGGATGAGAAATACAGGAAACTAAAAGTGACACCAAGACTTTCAGTCTGAGAAAACAAGGGCAAGCAGCAAGTGGAAGAAGGAATACACGGGGGTAAAACAAAGTGTGAAAGAATCAAAGGGGAAGCGAAGGAAAGCAGGACATAAAGGCAGAGAGAGGGGAGAAAAAGAATGTCTGAAGAGGAAAGGCAGCAACAAGAGGTGGATAAACAAAAAGGATGAGGGAATAGAAGACTCTTTAGCAGGCTTTTTCATAATTGAAAGTTTCACAAAGCGTCATTAACTGACCAAAAACAGATACAGCAGAGGTTGCAACAATGCAAGCTTCCTTAATGCACCGAACAGGCACACATATAGCTGCTCTTTTTTTAGCTTTTAGTAGTGCATTCTTGGGCTTGTAGTTTGTCTTTTTTACATTATTAGGCTGAGTATTATCTCGCAACTCATGGCAAGCGAGAGCTTTTAGCTAAAATGCCTGGACTGCTCGGAGGTGTCATACTCACAGAAGGTGATGGCAGGAATGCTTCAATCTGTCTAAGCATGGTACACTTTATTTGTGTAACTTCACAGGCAGACCGATAAAGCATATTTCACTGAATCCAGGTCTGTAGCCGAAGACGTCATTCTCCCCCCTCAGGAGGGTGAAAGGATTGTTTCCTCGCTGTTAACAGGCACTGTGTCTTGTAATGTACGGCGCGGTGTGAGCTGCCCACGTGTTCCCATGCTCAGCAGCTGCTCTGCTCGCTAGTCTGAGGACAGTCCACAAGCCTACTATTGTAAATCAGCTGCTATAGGACTGAATAGTGAAGTCCTTTACAGGAGCAGCCTGTGACCCAGAATTGAAGGACACAAGCCTCTCGGATTAAAGACAGGGATATATCAGTGCCCTCCGTACCCAATGCACGTGAATACAGAGCAATCCAGAGATGTGGATGTGGAGTGTAATGAATATTCTTTAATTAGGGCTCTTGGACTGCACTGTAGGATCTAATGCCCAATTAGGCTGGTTCTACTCCCGGATGCAACTGGCAGAAGCCCAGGCCTACATCCACTACTAGCCTCTCATGCCACATGTTCTTCCGCTAACCTGCTGTCTTGCCATGTGACTTGCTCTGGTGAGATGTACTGCCCGGTGTGCAAAGTGACTTTCTCTCCCACTGTCCACCAGACTTGGCATTTGACAGGCTCGCCACATGAGCTTGCTGCGTGCCTGGATGTAACCCAGACCTACTTGTCTGCCCTGCAAACAGAATTAGCTCGGTCCCCCTTATTCGCCTTCCGACTGACTTTGGCCGAGACCTGTTTGCTTGTCATGCAATCGGTCTCGGTCTCAGTCTCAGTCCAACTGGCATGCCATGCATGTATCTTAACCTGGCCACCACTGACCTGGGATGTAACTGGGTCTACCACCTCCACCTTGTGCAACTGACTCTACCTTATCCATACCAGCCTGCTACAAAACTGCCTCTTGCCCGTCCATTTTTCCTGCCATGAGCATGGCTCTACCGCAGCCCCACTGAGCTGGCTGGATCTTATGTAGCCCTGTCTTCTGCCATTCATCTCGTTCTGCCCCCAACCTTACTGCCCTGCTCTGCCTCAGCCCCTGTGACCTGGAGTGTGCCTACTAGCTCTGCCAATGCTCGCTGACCTGGCCCCACTAACAGTGTATATTACTTGCTGTTCACCAGCCCTCCAAGTTTGCCATCCAACTGACTGCCCCATCCCTACTGTACTAGGGGACTGACTCTGCCCGTGCACAGTGACTTGGCATGCGAATGTCACTGCATCACCCGGCGTACTGGCATAAACCCATCTTTCTGGTAACTTGACCTGACCTATTTTGGCATGCCAGGGAACCTTTAATGATCACAAAATGCTCCAAAACATGACGTCCTCTGCTTGTCAGCAAATAAAAAAGCGTACTCACAGAAATATTCAGAGTTGCCAACTGAACAAAAAAGTTAGTGCTCTATTTCCCAGTCTTCCCTTGAAAAAAATGATTCTATTACCGATTTTACATGTATCCTGTTTCCAAATTAAGAAAGTAAATATTAGACAACAATTTGAAAAATGAAATAAAGTCAATAGGTGACTCTGAGTCTGAGAGGATTACGGTGGGCAGCGGGCCGTGCCTGTGCAGGGAGGCCAGCAAGTGCCAAAAAGCCAAGTGTTGCAGCCCGCATTTTTCTCCACGTGCCATTATAGAGGAAGCGGCAGTGGTTATTAGGCGGCTGCTTGGCTCTGACAGCTGACAGCTCTGAGTCTCAGAGCTTTAAAATTGGGCTGCAAAACTTGGCTTTGGCACTTGCTGGCCTCGCTGCACATGTCCAGGGTTTGCTTCTGCACTAGCAGCAGCCCTTTGCATGACAGTTCTTACTTCAGTTATTACTGAGGTGGCAAGGTGGGCAAAAAAACGATGGATTGGGATGCGGCCCAAGTGATTGCCAGTGGTTGAGATTAATTCAAGCATTCCAACCATCACGTTGTTCTTTGTACTTCACTTATTAGGAACGGATAATTAATGAGGCTCTGAATAAATTTAAAAGTAATTTCAAGTTATATTTGCCATTTGAAGCATGTACAGATCATTATTTATTTAGATGGCATGCTGCATTAAAAAAATTGATAGCTTTGGTTGGTAAAAGAAAACTAGAGTAATAATTTGTCTCATTGCTTTTAAAACCTGGTTGTAGGGAAGAAGCACGCTGTGGAGGAAAAGCCAATCCCACCAGCTGAACCCAGTGAACCAGTTCCTCCAGGCAGAACAGCCATCTGTGGCGTTTCGTTTGCTGTTGCCAAAGCTGGATCCATCATATTTAAAAGAACACCTTTTGTACATGCACAACACTTCGTTGAAGTACGAGCAGGTACGTGAAGTGGTTTCTACCCAGCTTTTATATGAACTAAGTCAGAGTTGCTCATGTTTTCTATTGTTGGTTGCAACCGCTGCACTAAAATGCAGCAAACTTTCCGTTTGCCATTTTATTGTTCTGTGTTACTATTCTTCTATTTTTCTCTACATCTTGCTCTGCCTTTCATTGCAGTCACGTATATGCCAGAAAATTGACCCAAAACCATCCCAACAAGCACAAACAGCATATGGCATTCATTCGTACATTTTTCATTTGGCTTGATTACAAAATACACAACAGATATTGGTTGGTTATGTCAGAGAATGGGACTGATAGCCAAAACCTCTGCCATGACAATAGTTGATTTTGATGAAAAAAGATATGTCCGTAGCGTACTCAGTACTGTGAAATGTCCTTGGATGGACCCAGGAATCATTGAAGTGTGATATTTGACGTTACAAATGACAGTCTGATGTACACATTAGCTGCAATTTGGCTTCCTTTATTGTTTGCAAAAATGTGCGATCTTAGATTTAATTAAAAAACGGAATGCTCTTTCTGTCTGTGCGGGGTACCAATAAAGTCACAATGGTCGCCATCATCATGGGCTACTATTGCAAAATAACAGAATAATAGATCAATCATTAGAAAGAGAATAACTTTAGTTCTACTTATACTTACCTGGATGTTTTGTACTTAAGGCTTATTATTCCGTGGGGACTGTGGATGAGACCCGGAAGAGACCTGGAGATACTCTGAGCAAAGAAAAATAAAAGAAGACAAGGAACTTTACAGATAGAAAGACCTTTCTTATATATTTTTGTTGATTAATTTACTCCCTTTCTTCTCTTCTCCATCTGAATAATTAAGACGAGTGGAACTGATTGCCATCTTTCTGATTGACAATGAAGAGATTTCTAATGCAAAGTTCAAGATCGTCTGAGCAAAGTGAAGTTGCAGGTTCTTCTGACAAAAAAGAGGACGGGAAACGAAAAACCAAGTACAGAAAGTACGACAACAGGTATCTGGATTATGGTTTCACGTGTGTTCAGGTTAATAATGAGGAGCGTCCTCAATGTGCAATCGGTTTAAAAGTTTTGGCTGTGAAATCCATGCTTCCAAGTAAACTTAAGCGGCATCTTGAAAGTCTTCACCCAAATGTGGTCGGAAAGCCAAGGGAATTGTTTTCAAGAAAAGTTACAGAAGCCAAACTGCAAAAGTCCACTTTCTCAAAACAAGCCAAAGTTAATAGTAATGCCCTCCTGTCTTCATAAAAAGTGGCCTATCGAGTTGCACAGAGTAAAAAAAAACACACAATTGCAGAAGAGCTGATTTTGCCTGCTGCTGTTGATATGGTAACAATCATGCTTGGCAAAGATGCGGGTAAACAGCTGCTTAAAGTGCCTCTTTCTAATAATACTATCAGCCGGAGGATAAATGATATGGCTGAAGATATTAACGATCAGCTCATCTATAATTTAAGAGGCAAAGACTTTGCACTCCAGTTGGACGAGGCAACAGACAACCACAAAGACACCCATCTTATTTGTTATGTCAGGTTTGTAAACGAAAAAATAATTGTTGAGGATTTATTGTTCTGTAAAGAAATCAAAGGTGGAACTACAGGTGAAGACTTGTTTGTGGTTGTGGATGATTTTATGCAACAGAATCAAATTGACTGGGAGAGATGTGTTGGAGTTTGTACAGATGGGGGTCGTTTAATGGCAGGATACTACCAAGGACTTCAAGCTTGCATACGATCTAAAGCGCCTAATGCTGTTTGGACACACTGTATAATACACAGAGAAGCACTGGCAGCAGGGAACCTCAGTGAAGAACTGCATGGTATTCTGAAAATAGTCATCAAAGTGGTAAATATTATTAAAACGACCAAGGAAAGCAAGATTTTTTGCTAAAATGTGTGATGACATAGGTGCCGAACACTCATGCCTCTTGTTCTACAGCAGTTTTCGGTGGCTGTCTCTCGGTGACTCCCTGCTTAGAGTGTATGAGCTGAGGAATGAAATATACTCATATCTACATGATGATGAACATTGTTTTGCTGACAAATTTATTGATGCAGACTTTCTAATACAAATGGGTTTTCTTTCTGGTCTATTTGAAAAACTGAATGCACTGAACAAGTCCTTGCAAGACAATAATACTAACATCTTGCAACTGTCAGACAAAGTTTCAGGCTTTAAGAAGAAAGTGATCCTTTGGAAAAGCAGTGTAAGCAAAGTGACTATAAATGTTTTCCTTCATTGGACCAGTTTCTGCAGGACAATAAGATGGTGTTAAAGGAGGAACTGAGGACAGTTTTTGTTCTGTATTTGTCACAACTGCGTTTTTACCTTGACAAATATTTTCCAGAGGATGAAGTGGAGCCAATAAAATGGGTGAGAGACCCCCTCAATGCTGAGATACCTCAGCATTTCAACAATGAGGAAGCAGAACAGCTTATTGATGTTTCAAGTGACTCAGCATTGAAAGTAAGGTTCCAGTCTCAGTCACTGCTTGAGTTCTGGTGCCAAACTGAAGATGAATACCCAATGATAAGCAAGAGAGCCCTGAATGTTTTGATCCCCTTTGCTACTTCTTACCTTTATGAAGCTGGTTTCTCAGCAGTTGCAGTGATAAAGTCAAAATATAGGGCAAAAATTAACCTTGAAAAAGAAATGCGTGTTGCAATCTCAAAAATAATTCCAGTAGCTATGTAAGGAAAAACAAGCACATCCATCTCACTAGGATTTTTAAGATAAATTCGGACTCCGTGGTTTTTCCTGTTCATTAAAAAACATATTTTCTACAGAAATTTTTTAACTATTGTTGTGTGGTTAAAAAAGGTTGTTAAGTCATGGAAACATATTTGGCAATTAATATTGTATCGTTTCTCACTTAACCAATTAAAGTTTTTATTAAGCAACTGTTATATTTTTATTTTGTTACACAAATATGATTATAATACCTTCATCACATCCCAATTAATTTCAGGGAGACAACTGGAAGTACTCCTGAGGTCGGGCTTACATCCCCCCACCGCTAAAAAAATGGTGGGGAGTCACGGCCAACTGCCAATTAGGTCAAGGGATCCACAGGTCGAAAAAGTTTGGGAACCTATGTCCATGAGTTTGAACTAAAAATCATCTACAGTAACTCAAATTCTTTGTCCACCAACATCAAATTTTGGAAACAATTTATTGATGATATACTAGTCACCTAGCAAGGTGCCGAACATAAAGCCAAGGAATCTGCAGACTGGCTCAATACAACGGACAATTTCCTTAAATTTACCATTACAACGAGCACTGAGTCCATTACATTCCTGGACCTAAGGATTTGGTCAGTCAATAACCATCTTGAAACAGAGGTCCACTACAAACCCGCTGATGTGAATAATTTGCTTCGATATGACAGCTTTCACCCTAAAGCCCTAACGGACGACCTACCAGTAGGTCAGTTCTTAAGGCTATGCAAAATTGCACAGAACGGACCATTTATGATAAACACTCTGAACGCCTCTCGAACAAACTTCAAGCCAAGCTCTATCTCCAACATTTAATAAAAAGAGCAAGAAAGTGAGCAAGGAACAACCAGAGAGAATCACTTCTGCAAAACTTCACCAAATGAAATATGATCATCTAGTGTGTGTAACCACCTATTGCACCCACTCTAACCAAATGAAGAAACTGGTTCTGAAACATTGGAGGAACTTAACAACAGGTTCCTTGGATTTTGCTCAACTGATGTTCGCCTTCAAAGAGGAAGATCACTGAGGGGCCTCCTGGTACATACCAGGCTGAACAAAAAAGATCCTACAGCCCAAACTTTATCAACAATGTGGAATCTTCCAAGTGTAAGGGGTCATTACCCCTGTGGACATTGCAATATCTGTCCTCTCATCAAAGTCACAAAGAAACTCGATCTAGCTCTATGCACACCATGGATTTTAACAAGACACACAAATTGTAATAACTCCATTGTGGTCTATATCCTGATTTGGTAAATGTGATTTGAAATATGTGGACATGACCACGAGGACAGTAAAAACTCACATCAACGAGCACTGCAGTACATTCAGGTGTAGGAAAACCATTACCAAGCTGATGCGCTATTTCGAGTCCTCTGGACACTGTGAAAATGATTTCAACTGATATGTCCTGGAAAAACTACCCCCAGCTGCCAACGAACAAGCCCTACTGAGATACGAGCAAAGATGGGTTTACCGGTTGGGCAGCACATCCGTGGGTTTGAACGAGAACATCCCTTGGACTCAACTGTCATCTAGATAAAGTGCCACCCAGATAAATAAGTTATAGCACCCAGAGCTTTGCAGGTGACGAGATACTATCACTATGATGACAATATGAAATAACATTCCAGTTATCACCACGGCTAAAATATAATAGGAGGATTAATTCCAAAATACTTTCCAGTTGGTAAAGTACCACAACAAATATTTTCCAGTTGGTAAAGTACAACAACAAATGTTCTGCCACCAGAGAGGTTGAGCGATACCAAAGGGGATGATGGACGGAGCGCTTGAGCAAATCAAACACTCACCCCCAGTCAACTGATCTGGGTTTAATCCATCATCATTCTTTAGCTCACTCCACCACCCCAGTTCAGACATGGCCATATGCAAATCAGTCTGACCCTGTGCCTCATGGGAACAGTCCAGCCCGAACTGCCAAGCCATGTCTTCCCTGGACCGGAAACAAGCATCCTGGGACCGGTTTCTGGCTATTCAGCCGTCATCAGCCAGGCTAGCTTGAATCCAGTGGCAAAGTGAGCAAGGGACCCACGTCTGGGCATACCCTGCCAACTTAGGGCGAACAAAGCGATACCAAAGGGGATGATGGACGGAGCGCTTGAGCAAATCAAACACTCACCCCCAGTCAATTGATCTGGGTTTAATCCATCATCATTCTTTAGCTCACTCCACCACCCCAGTTCAGACATGGCCATATGCAAATCAGTCTGACCCTGTGCCTCATGGGAACAGTCCAGCCCGAACTGCCAAGCCATGTCTTCCCTGGACCGGAAACAAGCATCCTGGGACCGGTTTCTGGCTATTCAGCGGTCATCAGCCAGGCTAGCTTGAATCCAGTGGCAAAGTGAGCAAGGGACCCACGTCTGGGCATACCCTGCCAACTTAGGGCGAACAAAGCGATACCAAAGGGGATGATGGACGGAGCGCTTGAGCAAATCAAACACTCACCCCCAGTCAACTGATCTGGGTTTAATCCATCATCATTCTTTAGCTCACTCCACCACCCCAGTTCAGACATGGCCATATGCAAATCAGTCTGACCCTGTATGAGAGGTTGATACGCTTGTCAAGCATAGTTCCCCTCATTTGTCTCCAGAGAATCAAAGGGAAAACAATTAACTATGCGACACTCATAGGAAAATAAAAAAGACTGCAAACGTCCTCTCCTATGAATATTAATTTTCGGTGGGGGAAATGCAGGCAAACGCAAAGGGACTGCATGTCCCAGAATTCCAAAGCGCTAGGAGTGGCTCGACATCACACGGAGGTGTGCACTGATTAATGAGTGATAAATTTCACATCACCTAATCTACAAAAAATAGGCAGTTACTGTAAAACAAAACAGTCATGCATCCTGTAGCAGGACACATCAGGCCCATCATCTCAGAGAGAGTTCACTAACTTCACCACAGGTATAGGGACACTCTGTGGAACTGTGTCTCTGATAATATGTCTCTTTTCTGTCTGTATTATCCACTGACAAAGCATAGTCTCAGGAGAGCCTTAGGCCTCATCTATGCACATCGAATGAATGTGTAGTTTTCACGCAGGGATACACATATAACCCTGAAGAAGGCCCCATATCCGAATGGACTCATTGTGTGGACCAAAACATGTTGGTACCCTAAAATCAAGGTTAATTGAGCAGTAGAATCTCAACTATAACCTTGTACTATATCCATTTAACCATACCCGCTGTACCCTACCAGTAAAGAACCTTTCTTGGGGTATACTGCTAGGTATTTTTAAATCCCTCAGTAATACTTTCCTTCTGGATCCCTGCATTGTCCAGTTTTATTTTATCTAAGAACTCCCCAAAAACGTTTCCCTACCAGGGTGTGGGTAGGCAGCGATGATGAACATGTCACGATAAGTGAGTGAGGCGTCTACTTCAATTTCTTTGGATACCCCGGGAAGATAGTAGAGTAGTGGCCTGTTTGTGACCCCCTGTCCCTCCCCCATCGTCCAATTGCTCTTATGTGAGCAAATATTTCTTGAAACTCCTGGTCTTGTACCTTAAGTTCAGCTTGTGACTTTCTTAAGGCTCACAATCTTGTATGAAACATTTATCAAGGATTATTCTGCTAAAATATAATCTATGAGGTTGTTATTTAAAAGAAATGCATTGTATTGGAAGGAGCAAAAAGAACTTTTGAGTTGCTGATGAATGAAATTGTGTATGTCCCTTATTTGAGACTATTTGTCATTGGTGAGCAATGCCTGATTGTGGTAAACAAAGTAATAGTAGTTTAGGGGCTACTTTATTGCAAAGTAACAGGTGTGAAGAGTGGATAGTTGTGTATGGATCAAGGTCACTGTGTGATTTGGAGAAAAAGTACTTTGTTAACAAGAAAGAAATATTAGCATGTATGTGGGCATAGGAGCATTTTTATATCTTCCTGTGGGGAAACATATTTGTTCTCTGCACTGGCCACAAACCCCTTGTAAATATGCTGTCTCTGGGTGGGGAAGAGTGATGACCACCAGGATAGCTAAACTAGGAGTGAAACTCCAGGCCTACCAATGTGAAATTGTATATGCCCCAGGGAAGTGTAATCAAAATGTTGACTGTATGTCACATCTGTCCATGTCTGTGCCGGGTTTACATCACAAATGATGAAAAGGAAGGTGACTTCTGAGTTCAAGAGTCAGAATTTTGGTTGGTTACATATTTGATAGTGGTTTCACAGAAAATAAGTTGGTGCAGACGATGAAAAATAATCCTGTTTTCAAAGCTGTGAGAAGGTACTTGGTGGAGGGTTGGGCCACGGAGAGAAAGTTGGAAAGAGAATTTAAATCCTTATTTAAAGTGAAAAGTGAGTTGCCTTGGAAAGGCAGTGTTCTCATCAGAAGGGATAAGGTAACACCACTAATCAGTTTAAGCGAGAAGGTTGGAGTCTGGCCCATATGTGTTGTACCAAGAGGAAGATTTGTGAACATTTTTGGAGGTCTGGAGTGAACAAGGAGGTGGATCCTTGGATAAGGCAATGCAAGCTATAAAGTGAAAGTTACAAGTACGATAGATCTTGTATTGTCAAGTCCTTGCCTGACAATCTTCCTGAGGGACCTAAGTAGAAACTTGAGATTGATTTATAAGGGCCTTTCCTTTCTCTGCCAAGGAGGAAGTTTATGTTGCATTGGTTATGAATTATTACATTAAATGGCCAGAAATGAATGTGGTTGAGAATAAAACATTGGACATTGCATTCCATTTTTTTAAGTTGTCTTTTGTAAGAAGGGTATTGCTGAATGCTTGGTTTTGGATAATGGACCACAGTTTACTGGTGCAAAGTTTTCAAATGATCTTGTTAGATGTGGTATTAAACACAAGAGAATTACAGATTACCATGCTGAGGCCAATGAGCAAATTGAGAGTTTCAAGCATGTTACTAAACAAGCTGTTCAGCTCACAGTAAGTGGTGGAAAAAATTGAAACAATGTACACCAGGCTGCATTGTTAGACTAAGGGACTGCACTTAACTCAGTAACTGTTTTTTCCCTTTTGAGCTGTTGAGAGAGCAGTAGCCATGTTCCAGTCTCCAACCATTTTTGTTCAAGGAAAAGGTAAGTTGCTCAGCAGTTAAGATATGTACAATGGAAGATGTTGTGTGTGTGTAAGACAAAACGTTAATGAGTTGAAGTGTTTTTTTTTAAAGGAAGAAGGAGAGCATTCTCGTATTCTGCCTGCTGCAGATGATCTTGTTGAAATTAGACATCCTAGAGGTCATGAAAACCACACTCAAAATGTGTAGGGCTGTTTGAGTTAATACGGTCTTAAACTGGGTGATTAAAGCCGAAGGCGGTGTGGTGTGGAATATGAACAAGATTGTGGTGCATAAAGCCTGATTACTATGTCGGTCGGAGTTGCCTCCGACTGACACCGTCGCGGATTCGGGACCAACCGACCTCCGTTTTGTGGTCCCGACCACATGATTACGATGATTAACTGTGCAGTTGCATACTCCCATTTCTCTATTGGAGCTTGTGCTACGGCCGTAAACCGTCCATAGTACAAGCTCCCATAGAGAAATGGGAGTTTGTGTGCCTGCCAGAGGGTGCAGGGATTTACAGGGGGCCACCATAGGTGCCCCCCAGGCCCACAAACATTGTCCACGGAGGCAAGGGGGGCCTGCTAGGGGGACCCAAAGTTGCTTTCCTACAGTCTTTCTGTTTCGGAAAGGCCGCCGGAAACCGACATCGTAATCCCGATGGCAGAAACGCCGTCCTATTGGGATTACGGTACCGTTTCAATTCCGACCGCCTCGGTTGTAATTTGGCGGTTGGAATTGAAAACAGCAATGTCGGTCGGAAAGCCTCCCACCGCCAGTCAGAGGCTTTCCGACCTACATTGTAATAGGCCTCATAACATAACACGTGTATTTGTAAAGCGGCACGTTCACCCATAGGTATCTTGGCGCTGAATAACATATGTTTATTGTTACCCAACTCAATGGTACTCATTTTATCGACCTCAGATGGATGAAAGGCTGAGTGGACCCGTCGGGATTTGAACCTGTGACCATGAGTTCGAACACAGGTCCCTGCAGGGGACGCATTAGTCCACAGGTCCCTGCAGGGGATGCATTAGTCCACTGAGCCACCAGACCCCTGCCATAGAGGATAGGGTGGACCTTGTGCTCTTTCACAAGAGTAGGAGGTTGTCTCTCCCAGTTTATCTAAGGATGATGTTGCTTTTAGCTGCGAAAGTCAGTCTGGTTTGGATGAGGCTGATGCTTTGTGCCTGGTTGGAAGAGCTTTGGATGATAGTGGAGTTAGGTGCACTAAGAGAGTGTGGATCGGTGGTGAGGTTAGATGCAGTGGTAGACATAGAGAGATTCCTGTAAGGGTCAAGGAATATGCAATGTCCTAGGTCTTCAGGTGTTTTGGCTGTATTATTTCCCCTACCTTTTCCTGTTCATGAGTGTTGATGTTGGTTTTTTTTTCCTGTTGTTAGGAAATATTTATTGTATTTCGAGTTTAACACACGTCAAGGTCATAAATGATTCTGCAAAATACAAAATTGTGTATTTCTCTATAATGCAACACATTTCAGTTTAGTAATTAGATTACACCATTGCATTCAGTGGCAATTATTAGAGGTGATAGATTTTAAAAATAAACTTACAAATATTCATGCCCTGACAAAGATGCCATTAGTGAAACAAGAGGCGGCAGTTGGCTTGTGCTCCCTGCATGTAGCTGAGGGTATTATAGATAGAGTAAAATTATAGTCTACTAAACCATGTATAGTAGAGGTGTTTGTACAGTACACCTTGATGTATTCAAGGTGCTCTCACATGATGATGCAGGGAAAACAGGCACTGTGAAAAAAACGAATTGATTGGGTCACACTGTAGTCAGGCGGAAGGCGGGATTAATGTAAGTTTTCCTGGTTTTACATTGTTCGTTTCAGACCACTACATGGCTATCTATTTCTCTCTCCCAATTTAAACCAATGCTTAATACTTTGTGTTTAATTATTTGAGGCGCTAAATCAGTGCATTGTGTTAAATAGATACACATGTTACTTGTTAAATTAGATTGACATAAAAAGCCCATCTGAAAAAAAATACAAAAATACAAAGTTAAGGTAAGACAGGTGTGCTATTTTATTGTTAATATGACCAGTTTTCCCTAACTTAACAAATAAATCAATATTAATAGTGGCAGAACACCTCAGTGAAGGCAATTACACCTTTTAGCAAAACAAACGGTCTGAGCGATGCAATAGATTTAAATGTCTACACATCAATGCAAGTGAAGTACAGAACTGAGCTGCATTGCAGGCTTGGTGCATTTTTTTACTTCAACCCAGAGTTCATATTATCAAGACCTTTATTAGTGCTGCGAGTGTGCTCAAACGTGCTCATGGGGAAGGGGGCGTGGCCAAGCATCTAAGATGGCGGACGCATTTTGATTGTGCTCTGCATCCTATCCCCCGTTTATCCTGAGCATCCTCGTTTTCAGTCGGCTTTTATCGACTTTACATACACGTATGGTGTGTGCGAATGCCTACTGCATCCAGTGAAGGGCTCCTTGGGTCCATGTGACGGACGAAAGCGGTGCCCTGGCCAGCACGGCCTGTTCCCTCACGGGGGCCTGACCCCGGCCTGCTCCTCAGAGGGGAGGCAGAAGAACCGCCACTGCCGTCACCCGAAGCAGCATCCACGAGAGCCCCACAGCCGAAGTGCGGATCACGCTCGGGACGGAGTGCCCCCCCGGGGAGAACAACCCAGGGCTGGTGGTGGACTGCTGAGTGGTGTGAGCCAGGCGCGAGGCTCAAAATGATGGCGCTGTGACTCCTGGCCTGGCCTGCTGCATCGCGGACCGTGGCTGACAACTACTGCACCGGAGGACAGCCGGCGAGGTGACGGCGGTGAAGGTAGGCCCGCACAGCGTGCTTGCGGTGCCCATCCTGTGAGGGGGGGCCACGGAGGTTGGTCGGGCCTAGGGCCCCCAGGCAGGCATGACAGAGGGATGACTGCGAGGCCTGATACAGGTTGTGCTCGAAGCGGAGCGGCCCCTGGGGTGCACACTCCACGGCCGGTAGTGATCCCACCCACGAGCGTGCACGATAAGACATTGCCCCCAGGCCATCGACCTGGAGATCGCCCGGAGGTCGTGACGGGGTCTGGCTGGGGCACCTCCTAGAGACTCTGCCCCCACGACACAGCGGGGGGCTCCTCTGCAAAAGTCTCACAGATCTGAGCTGGCCGGAGCAGACCCAGAGCCCACGCGAGTTTGGTGAACACCTGTGGGAGGCTCTCTTGGGGATCCATGGGTGCGGCCGTTCTCCTCCCGCTCCCCCTGGTGATACCTCTGCAGCGACGCGGAGTGCGGACGGACCTGTGTTAAAACCGCCGCGTCACTGACCTCTTGGGCTGGAGATGCCGGTATGAGGAGGCCGGGCGGAGCGCTCCAGAGGTGAGGCCCTTCCTTTTGGCCCCCCCCCCCTTCTGGGCCCGGGGAAAGCGTAACTGGGCCCAGTGCTGAAGACATAGATAAGGCTCCTATCAGCTGGAGGTGGGGGCCTGCTGAGTTTGACCTCCCGAGGAACTGTGCTTTGAAGGCGGCGACGAAGGTGGGCCAGCGCATGCTGTGACCAGGTCGGGTGCTGTGCGCTGCCTCCGGAGGTGGTGGGCCTGCATCTGGAGGGGTCCTGAAGACAGCAGAGGCGGCAGGGGGCCTTCCCCATGGTGAGAAGTGACTTCCTGTGAGGCGCGCAGCCACTGATAGTGACACACCGGGTGAGCCTGCAGCAGCGCTGTCTAGCTGTGGTGTGGGGATCCGGGGGTCGGTCGGGCCTAGGCCTCCCCCCCTCTCCCAAGCACAGGGTGGAGTAACAGGAACTGCCTGGGCGCTGTAGTGCGGGGATCAGCGCGGGGGCCGGATCGGGCCTAAGCTGATCCTGACTCTGTCACAGAGGTCGTCATTGGAGCTTGGGGGGGACTGGTTGTGACAGGAGGGTTCCGGGGGTCACTCGGGCCTAGCTCCTCCCTTCCAGGACCTTGCCTGCTTCCGTCTAGCACAGCAGTGGCAGCGCTAACGACTGACTAGAGTGGTCCCTACTCCACAAAACCTTCTGCTAAACGGGCGCGTGCCTAACTCATTTGGGTGACCTCTGGGGTAGGGCATAGCCCTGAGCAGCTGAGAAGCGCATAGGAGGCGCTGCGACGTCCGCAGCAGATAGACGTTCATAGCTCGCTCCCTATGCGGAGCGCCCAGCAAATCGTCATGGGCCGCTTACGTCCCCATACACACCAGGATGTCCCCCCTCGGGGCCAGTCCGAGGGAGCACTCACGGCTTCAGGACCCATGGGGGGGGGGGTAAGCCAACCAGACATAGCCGCCAAATTAGACTCAGTCCTGGCAGCGGTGGAAAGGATCGGCAACGCGCTGGAACAGACGTGCACCTCCCTAGAAGGCAGGATGGATACCATCACCTCGACTTCACACTTCTCCGCGCTGACCAGCACAAGCTATTGGACAGGGTTCGCGACGCAGAGACAATACTGGCAGACCTTCAGCCCCGATCCCATAATTGCGCATCCACACTACAGGACCTGTTGGACCGCGTGCGCACCCTAGAGGAGAAGGTAGATGACGCTGAAGGGAGGTCGCGTCCCAATAATGTGCGGGTGGTTGGACTACCAGAGGGGGTGTAGGGACAGGATTCAGAAGGCTTCACGGAAACCTGGATGAGAGAACTGCTCCCCTCGGGGTCGCTCTCGCTGCAGTTTGTAGTGGAACGGGCCCATAGAGTGCCGGCCCGCGAACCTCCTCCGGGGACCCGCCCTCGTCCTTTCTTGTTCCGTGTGATGAACTTCAGGGACAGAGATATCATACTGTGGGAAATTGGCAAACACCCCGGCCCTAAAGTGCAAAATGCTACCGTCTCCTTCTTCCCGGACTATACTGCTCATGTTCAAAGGAGGCGAGCCACTTTCGGCGCAGTCAAGAAACAACTTAGGGATTTGGACCTCCAATACTCCCTACTCTTTCCTGCCCGCCTTCGAGTTATCAGGGACGGTAACACCCGGTACTTTGATTCCCCCTCGGAGGCCTGGGACTGGCTCGAAGAGAATGGTTTGGCAACAGCGCCTAGGCCACCTGAGGATTCCCGAGCACATGAGCGACCCCGCCGTGGCCGGCGTAGGAGGAAAGGCAGAGATATGCAGTCGCTCGTAGCGGCCCCAGGCCCAGACCAGATCAGACTGGAACGTCAGGGGGCATTACAGACTGTGGCGGCCCTTCAATCCACCAGATCGCCTTCGCCCACCAGCTCCGTTGGATCCTTGCCAAAGTCCGGAGATACTGGCTCCACACCGGAATGGTCGACTGACGCGGGCTCGCCTCGGCTACCGGACATTACTCCTCAGACTGCAGACGGCATTATCTGAAAGCATGTTGCCTACCGTCCCAATCTGCCTTGCTTTCATATGGGGCAAAGTTCATGGGTTTTAGATTGCACGCCAGTCCCCACTGATACATGATATACACCTCGGACTTTCCATACACAACTACACACCCGATGCTCTATTTCCTACTATACAGGGGTGAATAAGGGGGATGGAATTTGTACCTGTTTTCTCTCTCCTCTCCCCCTTTGTTAAATTGGTGCTCCCCCCCCGAAGTCAAACAACGACATTAGTCTAGTTGCCATGATAAGGCGTGCATGTTTGGGTCGATCTCCACGTTGGGGGTCAGCTCTTACGCTGTTTCAAGATATTCAGAAGATACATAATATTATTTTTTCCCCGCGCAAGAGTCGCCTTGCTCAGAGACCTGCTGCCACTGCATATACCCTTCCCGGGGATGTTCATCTCACAAGGGGAGACACACGATACAGGTGGGGCCTGCTAGCATTAGATCGTCACAATGACTAATCTCAACATTGTAACTTGGAACGTCAGGGGCATTCATACACCCGCCAGGCGGTACGCCATATACGCCTACCTGCAACGTAGAGGGACAAGCGTGGCGCTATTGCAGGAAACATACCTGACGAGTCTTGAGGCTGCCCAACTGCGCCGTCACTGGAGGGGTCAGATATATAGTACTAACTACTCATCCATGGCTAGAGAAGCGGTTACATGGGTCAAAGCGGGGGTTCCCTGGGAGGAAGAGGTGGTGCTGGTGGACCCAGCTGGGCGATATGTGCTGGTGAGGGGTAAACCGAATGGCCAACCTGTCCTGTTGGGCTCCATCTATGCCCCCAATACTGCGCTGGGCACCTTTCTCAACAGTCTCTCAGAGGTGTTGCTCCGGTGGAAGGAGGTCCAATGGCTACTGGGAGGAGATTTTAACGCTGTGTTAGATGTTTCTCTTGATCGCTCCTTCCCCCCTCTTAATCGCACCACCGCATCCTCCAATGCACAACTTTTACGTACCTGGATGGGTCATTGGGCACTCTCCAACGTCTGGCAAGAACGTCATCCACATTCCCGAATTTACTCCTTCTATTCCCCGGTTCACGACTTGCATGTGCGCCTAGATCGCATGTTAACATCCGCTGCTCTACTCCCTCTGATACAGTCTACGGATTACCTGGGTCAGACGCATTCGGATCATAATCCACAAATAATGCATCTGACCTGGGAGATGCGACCGCCTCCGACCCCGGCATGGCGATTGCAGACAGCGGCCCCGGAAGACCCTGTGTTTCGGGGCTCGCTGGACACTGCGGTGGCCAGTTATTTCGAGCTTAACACGGCTTCTACAGACTCAACCCTGACCGAGTGGGAAGCTTTTAAAGTAGTGGTTCGAGGACACTGTCTAGGGCAGACTTGGAGCATTCGCAAGCAGCTGGACACGTCACTGTCAGCTATCGAGAGACAATTGCTCCACCTCGAATCACGGACCGTTACTTGTCCGGACCAACAGGGGTGACTGGATGATGCCCATACCAAAAGGAGGGCGCTATTGGAGAGATTGCTATGCCATAATTATTTGGCACACTCGGCCCGTTCACATTCTGTGGCGGACAAGGCCGGTAGATTGTTGGCCTATTTGATACGGCAAGAACATCCCCAGCACCCAATACAGATGCTAGTAGATGACCTGGGACGTGTGCGGAGTACTCAGAAGGACATTCACACAGTAATGATAGAACATTACGCTAGGCTGTACGCGACCCGGCAGGAAGGAAACGGCCAAAGTGTGGAGTCATTCCTTGACACAGTGGAGCTGCCCACGCTAACGGTCGATCAGTTCCTTGCCCTGGAATCCCCATTGACGGAGGATGAAATAAGGGAAGCGCTGCGGTCCCTGGCTTCCGGCAAGACACCAGGTCCTGACGGACTCCTGACAGAGTTCTTTAAGACGTATGCGGAAAGATTAGTACCTCGTCTACACTCGCTATACACCGCGGCAATCACTGACGGGACCCTGCCTCCGACCATGCGTACAGCCAACGTGGTCTCTCTGTTGAAACCCGGCAAGGACCCCACGTCCCCTGGTTCCTACCGACCGATTGCAATCCTCAACATGGACTATAAAATCCTGGCCAAAATTTTGGCCAACAGGTTGGCTCCACTTGTCCCCGGCTTGGTACATTCCGACCAAAACGGGTTTGTTCCCCAACGTACTACTGCTTTGAACATACGGCGCTACTTCCGGGTGGCAGAGTACAGCCCTTTTGACTGACCTCGCTCGGGTTGCATAGTTTTGGACCTCAAGAAGGCCTTTGATTCGCTAGCTTGGAATTTCCTTTTCGCCGTCCTGGCCCGCTTTGGATTGGGACCATATTTTATTAGCATGATACAACTGCTATACCGCAGCCCGACGGTCCGGGTTAGAACGGGGCCCTATATTTCAGATCCCATTCGGGTGCGACGGGGGACCCGGCAGGGATGCCCGCTGTCTCCTCTCTTGTTCGCGCTAGCAGTGGAGCCGCTGGCGGCACATGTCCGCGCCCACGTCGACATGGGTATTACTCTGGGAGATGGCACACACACTATTTCATTATACGCGGATGACCTGTTGTGGTATGTCCGGGACCTCCACAGCATTCCGCACTCCCTTGATCAGGCCTTACGACACTTCGCACAAGCCTCAGGACTGCGGGTCAACGCAGCGAAATCTATTCTTTCACCGTTCCTACAGGAGACTCCTGACCCGGGTTATGCCCTGGGGGGAACCCTAGTAACATGGTGCATAGACCCTTTCAGATACTTGGGGGTGCGTGTCTACAGCGCCAGGGCAGATTTATTCAAAGGGAACATAGTCAGAGTCACCACGGCCATTCAGTCACAAATGATTTCTGGAAAACCCTTCCGCTGGCAATCTCGGGGAGGATTGCTCTTATTAAAATGGTAGCCCTTCCCCGCCTCCTTTATTATTTCACCACTCTACCTATTATTGTCTCCCCTCCATTCTTCCGCCAATGGGAAAAGGTTGTGAGGGACTTTATATGGGGGACGTCGAGGCATAGGGTGTCTATGCGGAAACTATATCTGCCTGCTGAGCTGGGAGGACTGGTGGTGCCTAATTTCGAGCACTATTACTTAGCCTCCCAGCTGCAGTGGGTTGCTAGGTGGCTTTCATCTCGATATTTGGCGGACACAGCTTCATTGCAGCCCCCAATAGTGCATCATGTCTTGCTACATGTTTTTCATCCATGTGCGAAGCCCAGACCCCCAGACACACTCCTACTCACCGTAGCCTATAAATGTTTTCGTAGGAGCCTTTTCCTCACCAGAGCCACCACCCCCTAAGCACCCGCTATCCCATTGCTAGGAACATCACGGGGGGACACTCCCACCACAGCAGCCGAGCTACGACATTGGACCTCGGAGGGCATCCAAGACATGGGCGATCTTTTCCAGGATGGCTCACTCATCCCATATCAGGACCTCATAGCGGAAGGGAACTTACACCCGGGACAGTTTTTATTGCATCGGGCACTTATTGCCTCGTTGTCGACTAAGTGGGGTACACTTGCTCAGGAACCACCTACACACCACACATTGCAATATCTTCCCGTGATGGGAACCGGGAGACACCTGACACGATGGTTCGCGTCCTCCCTTCGTCAGCACACGGAGGCCAACCTAACCCATCTGAGGCTCCATTGGGAGGGTGCCTTGGGGAGGGCATTCACAGATAGGGAGTGGATTTCTGTCCGGGGTAGTCCGACGCGCATCCCGCGTAATCAGCGGTTTAAACAAATCCAATTCTTTGTGTTCACCGGGCTTATCTCACCCCAGCTCAAATTAATAAGTACTTCCTCCGCACGGATGCGGCCTGCCCTCGATGCCATCAGTTAGATGTAGACATCCTCCATATGCTGTGGCAATGCCCTGTCCTAGAAGAATACTGGAGTAATGTGACAACCACACTGGCCACTTGCACATCTCGCGCTGTCCCAGCTAGATGGGAGGTGCATATACTGCACCTATTTAGCAGGAATAAAAAACATAGGGCTACCACCCGTTTTCTGGATCTGGGTTTAATAGTAGCAAAACGTTTGCTTACCAAGCGATGGAAATCCCCTCTGGCACCTCACGCATTAGCATGGCGCCGGTCCCTACTTAACTGGGCTAAGGCAGAGGGAGTGGCTCTGCGCAGGGAAGACCTGCTTGGTATCCGTAAGTTCCCCCTTGCGTCTCAATGGGACGCTATGGTGTCGAAGTTACAGGACATAGTTACTAACACTGGGGATCCCCGGGATGATATCCAGGACTGACACCCAGTGCTCGCCCTCCTTCGGTACAGGGATAGAGTAGCGCTGACTTCCAGAGATGTATGGCCCCCCTTCATAATCCCGCTGTTACTGAGCCCAGATAGGGCTGGCACACTCTGCTATAGCAGACATGGCAGCAGGTCTCATGCGACTCCCTTACCCCTCCTTGGATTAAGTTGTCCTCATTTTGTTGTACCCTATGTCCACAGTTTGACCTAAGATGCACCATGTCTGAAACGACCTACAAGTTGTCCAGTGGTCAGACTCTTGGGCATTACTATGCCCTATACACAGACGCTGTCACGAGTCTTTTCTCGGTACCCTGTTGAACAACTCATGTGTCTTTTTATAGTCTGGTGCTGGATATCGTAGCATTTGCAAGCAACTATACATGGTACCTATGCATTGTCCTTGTTGTATGCTTAAAATGTGAAAAATGTTAAAAAAAGATTTAAGCAAAAAAAAAAGTGCTCAAGGGGAACATTTGTCTGAATTCACAACAAGCTGAAAACATAATTAGCATAACTAGCACCTTCACAGCACTCCACTGGTCACCAGCATATTCCCATATGTAAAAAGATCACATCACAAAACTGGACTTCTCCTACAAGACAGGTTTGAGAGTTCAAAAGACCTCAAGCTTAGCCAGGTATCTGACTTGAGCCAGGATCGACTCTACAATGGCTTACCCACCTCTACAAGTGTGTGGTATGTTTCCGTAGAATGTGGGGTGATGGTGTCTGTGTATGTGCACATTTGTGGGCATTTGGAAGGTTACAGTTTAATGGTTATAGAAGGTATGGAGTGATGGTGAAAGGTCTTTAGTTGTCTGCACTGTATTCTGTTACTCCTATTTATTACCTGTATCATACCAATGAACAGGTCAATTTCTTACGCATGAGCAATAGCCTAGTTTTTGTGGCCATTTACGGCACATGGAATCCATTCTCCCAAATTTTGCTTGACGCATGGCCACCACTCCCCGTTTCTAGGCATCGATGATTTTTAAATATGAAGTTCCCCAAGGTCACTTATTTTCAATGTTTAGACACTGTACCTACCCCAACAACGGATGCAGGTCATTAACTTTCTACAACTATGGATCTATTGGGGCATTTACTTACTTAGGGGCAATCTAATCTTGCCTGCCTCGTTACTCTGCCTGGAGTCCGGGAACCCACTGCTCACCATCCAGGGGTGGATCCAGGGGTGGACGCTCCAACTAAACTTCATTTCTGTCTGTCACTGGCAAGAGCCACAAGAAGTCTAGATTTCAGCCCAGGAACTTGGAAATGGACAGCCAGTGCTCTGGTGCTGCTCAGATTGTTAGTCATAGAGGGCAGAACCTAGATGCCCTGCAAGGCCCTGTGTGTGCATAGGAGAATTACTTAACACCCTTTTCAAGAAATGTCCAAATTTAAGGCAGCTACCACTAGAAAGAAACAAATTAGTTAGAAAGATATAGAACAGGCCGTCTTGATGGGCTCCTGATATCTGGTAGCTTTGTTACAACACAAGAAAAATCAAGAACACGTCACCAGAGTGAGGGAACTCCCCGAGGTTGGACCCCGACTAGGCAGACCTCCTTCCCCGGGGACTCCCTGTCACCACTGTCAGTAAGGAAAGGCACATAGTACCCTGTAGTCACAGGCTCCCTCTGTATTGCTCTGGTTTGAACTGTTTCCTTGTAGACCCCAAGCAAGAGATGCCTAGATATTGTTACGCGACTACGGAGAGGCTGAGAGGACTCGCAGCCCCACAACCTTGGGAGGCAACAGCATAGACCGAGGAAGACAGGCGGAGCGACAAACTATACCAAAGAAGCTTTAGTTGCCGCCAGGAGAACAGGGCACAGCCCCATCAACATGGCAAGGCATACACAATAAAACAGGACCCCATGAGGGGCACAGCTCAACAAGTACTGAATGAAGTTTCCCCACGAACCAGGCAAACGTGTCCTAAGAAAAAACCTGCCCTGAAGAAGACCTTCTCTTAATCAACAACACAGGCCCACCCCGGAAGGTCGAAAAACGTTGGCGCAAATTTCTTTGAGGTCAAGAGTTTCCATCTAGTGACTCACAGTGCAAAGTGATAATGCACAACGGGAAAAGCAAGTCAGGAACTAACCCCCAAATATCAGTAGAACTCTGACCTCTATGGGGCCACCAAATAGTAGGGATAAACAAATTAGAAAGAGGACCCAGGCATGGGTCCCAAGCTAAATCACCCTAAGGACACAAGTCAGGTCATTGCAACAGATGGTTGCGATATTGTAGATTCATCCTCAAAAAATTATGAGGTATGAGGAGGTTGTAAATATGTTTTGTAGATAACCATTGATGTATTGTATTGTCAGTCAATTTGTGTCCCTTTAAATGTACTATCTGTTCAACCAATTTGTTGTGCAAACGTCAAAGCCAAGCATGACGTTTAAAGAATAGTTGTCTCATGTCTTTATGGTGTGACCTGTAAATTAATTGTGTCTTCGTGGTGCACATTGTAAATTCATGTGCCTATCTGTGTGTAAAAATGTACATAACCCGAAACAGTAAAAAGACAAATTGCAATTAATCGCAAGTTTGATAAAAATCTGCTTTAGAAGTGAAAGGTGCGGGATGCAAATTATACTAAAAAGTGATTTAAAAAGACAATCCATTTAATGGACATCAATGGGAACAAGGTATAGGTTCCTATTTCAGTAAATCGATTACATTTTATGGTCTGGGAGGCACACTTCTATGAACAATAGATATTGTTACTAGGCATGTGAGGATTGGAACAGCATAATTGAGGCTCCACTCTCTATACGTCATGAATATATATTTATATACTCATACACAGCATTTATATTCAACGTGTGACTTAACTTCATTAACATGTGTTACATTTAAGAATTATGTATGAGTGTATTAAGTTGATCAATTGACTGTTGTAACCATGTAATGCATATTCACATTTAACATTGATTATTGTTCTCACTTTACATATACTTAATATTGTAACCAGCGTTCATTTTGATTTTGAAAGAACTTAAGAGGAAGCAGATCATGACGCTATGGATGCTAGGGGACATTTGTACACCTTTTTCGCGTCCTTTGATCTGGAAAGTGTGGTCTCTACCACTTCAACATTATCTATGCCAACAAACATTGGAAATGGCAGCGGCTTAACAATTGATTATGTCTTTATCTCTCAGAATCTGCATTCACTGAACATGCAGGGGGTTCTTGCTTAGGTCTATAATGATTATAACTCCCTTGCACTTCAAATCACAATCCCTATAAAGGTCCTACGTGCCACTGAAGGGTGTCGCCAGGTATTAACTACTAAGGATACAGGGCATATGCTGATATGGCACTCTTCTGATATGAAGTTAGTTATGAATCAGGTAATCAGTAGTTGTGCGGACCTGGTGAAGTATTGTTCTCTGGATGTTGGAGGTCCCAATGCTGTCTTAAGCAACTTTGTTGAACTCATGTCTCGTATAAAAGACGGTTCACTGATAGAATATCGATGGTAAAAACATTGATGGTAAAAATATCGACAAAAAAATATAGATAGTAAAAATATCGACTCCTATACTTAAACAGGTAAGTACAAAAACATCGATTTAAAAATATCGAAGTTAAAAATATAGAGGTAAAAAACATCGATTTAAAAATATAATTAAAATAAAATAATATATATTGAAAATATAAAATATTAATATTATCTTTAACAAAATAAATTAAATTTAATATAACAATTAAATTAAATATAAACACACAAACATAATAATTTATACATATACATATATTTACTTTAAAATAATGTATTAACTATTATATTTATTTAATTTTTAAACTTCTAAATTATATAAAAATAAAATATATACATATATCAATAATTTAACATTTAAAAAAACATTCTATAATTAATTAAACCTTTAAACTATTAAAACAAAATTAAAATGTACATTTCGCAACACAATAAATACAACAGTAGGGAAAATGATAGATAGCGAAACAATTAAATTTACTATTCCAACTGTAGTAAGTGCAACAGTAGGAAAAGTGTTGGATAGTGGAAGGGTATAAATTACTATGCCCACTCCAAAGAGTGCAACAGTAGGGAAAGTGTTGGATAGCGGAGGGGTAAAGTGTACTATTCCCACTCCACTGAGTGCAAAAGTAGGGTAAATGTTGGATAGTACAAGAATTAAATTTACTATTCCAAATCCAGTGATTGCAACAGTAGGGAAAATGTTGGATAGCGCAGGGGTAAAAATTACTATTCCCACTCTAGTGAGTGCAACAGCAGGAAAAGTATTGGATAGCGGAGGGGTAAAAATTATTATTCCCACTCCAGTTAGTGCAACAGTAGGGAAAGTATTGGATAGCGGAGGGGTAAAAATTACTATTCCCACTCCAGTTAGTGCAAGAGTAGGGAAAGTGCTGGATAGCGGAAGGGTAAAAATTACGATTCCCACTCCAGTGAGTGCAACAGTAGGGAAAGTGCTGGATAGCGGAAGGGTAAAAATAACTATTCCCACTTCAAAGAGTGCAACAGTAGGGAAAGTGCTGGATAGCGGAGGGGTAAAAAATACTATTCCCACTCCAGTGAGTGCAACAGTAGGGAAAGTATTGGACAGCAGAGGGGTAAAAATTACTATTCCCACTCCAGTGAGTGCAACAGTAGGGAAAGTGGTGGATAGGGGAGGGGTAAAAATTACTATTCCCACTCCAGTGAGTGCAACAGTAGGGAAAGTGCTGGATAGCGGAAGGGTAAAAATTACTATTCCCACTCCAGTGAGTGCAACAGTAGGGAAAGTGGTGGATAGGGGAGGGGTAAAAATTACTGTTCCCACTCCAGTGAGTGCAACAGTAAGAAAAGTATTGGCTAGCAGAAAAACTGAAATTACTAATAACATTTAAACAATTAAAAAAAAAAATAATCTTAAAAAATAAATAAACAATTAAATATATTACACATATAAAAAGAACACATATAATGTTAATTACATATAACAAAAACCTACAAATATGATAAAAAAAATAAAAAAAATATTTATAAACATTTATTTAAAAGGAATAAATATTCACAAACAAATTATTTAAAACATAAATGTATTTATTTTAGTTCCTACCCTATAACACCACACCAATAAAAAAAGACATCAAAATTTTTATTGAAATGTATTAACATAATTAATTTAAAATATATTATTAATAAAAAAAGATAAACATTAATTGAGTACACATTCTTTAACACTATAATATCCACAACACACACCTAAAATAAATTACACAATTACGATTATTAATTACTGTCAGGGTCTGTCCGGAACTATGTGGGGAACACAGTCAGGGACTTGGGCAAGGACTGGGAACAGGGTAGAAAACAAACACAGAGAGGAGTACAGCGCTGCCCAGGATCACACTGGAAGTCAGAGGAGAAAAGGGATCCAAAGGGGAAGCCTGTAGAGGTGAACAAGAAGGGTGAGACTCAGAAAGAAAGGGCACTCATGAGACGGCTCAGCATTCAGAATCACTAAACCCAGGACGGATGTGCAATACACTTAAATATAAAACAACATTAACAATAAAGGGGATGTGGGGTAAAGCACTCAGGAGCTCCACACGGTAAGACTGAAGCTCAGTAAGTTCCTCACCCACAATTGCTGTTACAGATACTGACTGGAAATACCCACATATAGGATATGTATACAAAGGCAGGGTCTGTGGAGCTTATACCTATGGTGATGTTATAACAGTAACTCAAAGACAATACTCACAGTGAACAAGAAACACCACCTAGGTAGTCAGCTGTGCCCACGGATCCTGGCGATCAAACAGGAACACGCAAGGCAGTAACAGCAAAGGGGTAGAAGTAAACACAAGCACAATAGACAAGGAGCTAGCAAGGAGGAGTGCTTAACAGGAAAGGAAGGAAATCATAGGGCACACTTGGCAGAAAACAGGTAACAAACATACAAGGCAACAGAAGCAAGACAGCAGAAATAGAAAGATAGCAAACTAGAACTGGAACCAAGGAAATGGGAAGAAAGGCAGGGACTGGAAAAGGATATACAGAAGGGGAGGCTACAAGGGTATACTAGAATAGTGCAGGTTCAGGAATCAAGAAAACAAGGTAGTAATAGAAGGCAGTGCTGGGGCAGGAACAAGAATTGAGCAAAAGCTCAGAAGTCAAAGTAGCACCGCAGGTCAGGAACAAGGAAATGATAAGGCTCAGGAATCAAGGTAGCACTGCAAGCAGTGCTAGTTCAGGAACAGGGATTTACTAAAGCTTCAGGAGTCAAGGTAGCACCCTCAGGCAGTGCTGGTTCAGGAAACAGGAAAATAGCTACAGCTCAGGAAACAAGGAGTCAAGAGAGCACTGAAAGCAGTACTGGTTCAAGGAAACTAGAAATAGATGAAGCCCAGGAACAGGAACAAAGAATAACTATAGCTCAGGAAACAAGGCAGCACTGCAGGCAGTGCTAATTCAGGTACAAGGAATAGCTATAGCTCAGGAATTCAGGAAACAAGGTAGCACTGCAGTCAGTGCTAATTCAGGTACAAGGAATAGCTATAGCTCAGGAACTCAGGAAACAAGGTAGCACTGCAGTCAGTGCTAATTCAGGTACAAGGAATAGCTATAGCTCAGGAACTCAGGAAACAAGGTAGCACTGCAGTCAGTGCTAATTCAGGTACAAGGAATAGCCATAGCTCAGGAACTCAGGAAACAAGGTAGCACTGCAGTCAGTGCTAATTCAGGTACAAGGAATAGCTATAGCTCAGGAACTCAGGAAACAAGGTAGCACTGCAGTCAGTGCTAATTCAGGTACAAGGAATAGCTATAGCTCAGGAATTCAGGAAACAAGGTAGCTATAGCCCAGGAATCAGGGAACAAGGATTAGCTATAGCCCAGGAATCAGGGAACAAGGATTAGCTACAGCCCAGGAATCAGGGAACAAGGATTAGCTATAGCCCAGGAATCAAGGAACAAGGATTAGCTATAGCCCAGGAATCAGGGAACAAGGATTAGCTATAGCCCAGGAATCAGGGAACAAGGATTAGCTATAGCCCAGGAACTCAGGAAACAAGGTAGCACTATAAGCAGTGCTGATTTAGGAGAAGGGAAACTGCTGCAGTTCAGGAACAAGGAATACTAAGGCTCAGGGGTCAAGGTAGCACTGTAAGCAGTGCTAATTCAGGAACAAGGAAAACAGCAGCAGGTCAGGAAAAAGGCAGAACTAAAGCTCAGGAAACACTGGAAACAATAGCAAAAGCTCAGGGAGCACTGGAAACAAGGATCGGTCTCACCGGTAAACAGCTACAATGACCAACCCTGGGCTGAAGGGAGCTGGGGCTTAAAAGAGCTCACAGTAATCATATGCAGCAGGTGTGAGCAGGCTAGCAGCAGCCAGCCACAGGTGAACTGAATTCCTCCACCCATCCTTGGCCTGCAGGGGTGGAGACAAAGCAGTGAGCAGGGAATTCTGGGTAGTGGAGTTTCAGGCATGAGTAGGCTGGCTTCAAATATAAGCAGGCTGGCTTTCACAAAACCCGGCATGGATTGGGAATGGATGTCAGTTCCCAATAAGTGTCCAAATGGCTGGAAGTCTGGATATGCATGCAGGGGAGGGTCTGGAAGCTTATTAGAAGACTGGAAAGTCCCCCAGTTCAGCCCCCTGGTGGTGGACACGGGAATGCAGGGAGCAAGTCGTGACAATTACTAATTAATTAATTTAAATTAATTAACAAATAATTAATAATTCATCAATAAAAAATAAATTACTTCCCACCCTTCACACCATTTATACCTATAAACACCACAACACACACCTAAAATTAATTACACAATTACCATAATTAATTGTTAATTAACTCATTTAAATTAATTAACAACTAATTCATAATTAATCAATAAAAAATCAATTACTTCCCACCCTTCCCACCATTTACACCTATAAACACCACAACACACACCTAAAATTAATTACACAATTACTATAATTAATTACTAATTAATTAATTTAATTTAATTAACTAATTAATAATTCATCAATAAAAAATAAATTACTTCCCACCCTTTCCAACATTTACACCCATAAACACCACAACACACACCTAAAATTAATTACACAATTACCATCATTATTTACTAATTAATTAATTTAAATTAACAACTAATTAATAATTGATCATTAAAAAATAAATTACTTCCCACTCTATTCCCCTATAAACCCACAACCCGCTACGGAACTAAAAACGCAAAATTCAATAAAAAAAATGTAATAACTGCTATAAATAATCAATAACATTTATATAATTAAATTACTTCCCACCCTATTCCCCTATAAACCCACAACCCGCTACGGAACTAAAAACGCAAAATTCAATTAAAAAAATGTATTAACTACTAAAATTTTAACACATATAATAAAAATACAAACAATTCTTATACAAAAAAACAAACAGCACACACATATAAAATATATACTCAAATACATAACATTAATAAAAAAATCGATATTTTTAACAACTATATTTTTACAAACGATATTAAACACTTCGATATTTTTTAAATCGATATTACTTACATAAAATCAATATTCTTGACCACGAGGATTTTACTGTCGATATTCTTGACCCACGATATTTTTACCACGATATTTGTGCAATTCGATATTTTTACCTTGATATTCTTTCTCTGCACCATAAAAGACATGCTGACTAGAGCTGTAGGGAGGGGTCCAGTCCATAGTAAGCCTTGGTTCAATAAAGATTGTAGAACGGCTAATGATAGTTTGCGTGAAGCTTTGAAGCAAACCCCTAGAGATCAGGGTGCAATTTTGGCATTCAGGAAAGCCTACACTCTAGCAATGAAAAAAAGGAAGCTGGCCCTTAAGGATGAGAAATGGGAAACTATTGTAGTCGCCTGTCACAATAAGATTCCCAGGCTTTTTGGAAGGTTGTTTGTGCTGGTCTTGCCTCCGCTCCCCCCAGATAAAGTTAGTGTCCACATCACCTCTGATGCCTGGATAGAATATTTTTCTGGCATTTTTCTGGCATTTACATTTCTAATGCCGCAATCCTAGAAGGGGGGCAGGTAGAATGCCAATTTCCCTTGAGCCTTTCCTTTTCTGAAGAAGAGGGGCTTAAAGCTATTTATAATAGCCCCTCAAAGAAGGCCCCGGGCCCGGACGGGATCCCGTGAGATATCTTTAAAGAAGATCCCGGGTTCTGGTCTCCTGTTCTTACTAGTGATTTTAATTCTGCATGTGAGTTGCGGGTTCAAGCCTTCTTGGTGCACCTCTGTAGTTGTACCCATCTTTAAAAAGGGAAATACCCATGATCCAAGGTGTTACCGCCCATTATCTTTACCTGATTCTACCACTAAAATGATCAGGAGAGTCATTTTGGATTGTCTTCTTTCTTGGTTAAGTGAGAGTAACATCCTTTCCCCAGCACAACATGGCTTCAGGAAGGGTCTCGGGACTATCCAACAGTGTCTTAATTTACATCTCATTGTGGCCAAATACAAATATGCAAAGGGCACATCCATACAACTCGCATTTATGGATCTATCGAGTACCTTCAACTGTGTTAATAGATCTAAATGATGGGATACTCTTGTATCCTTGAGCCTCGAGACAGATCTGGTTTCTTTTTTAAGACTTCTTCATCAAGATATTTCGGCTTCCGTTAGATTTGGGGGCAATGGTGAACGCACTCCATCTTTTTAAAGTTAATCGTGGAGTGCTTCAAGGTTGTGTTCTTGCCCCATTCTATTTTTTCTTTATATCAATGACTTGGAGAGGACACTGATGTCTGCTTGGGCAGATGTGCCATGGGTTGACAATAAAGCTATGCCCGCATTACTATATGCGAATGAAGCAGTGCTTTTGGCCAGGATGGCAGATGGCCTGAAGAAGCTGATTTCCAGCTTTGTGGTGTTCATGAAAGGGCTTGACTTGAAAACAAACTTTTCTAAACTTTTATTATGTTGTGTGGCCCAAGAAATACAAAAAACTTGCACCCTACACATAGACGAAAGAAAATTAGAAAGGGTGAGTTCATTTCCATACCTTGGGTTGGTATTTGACGATGCTTGTTCCTGGTCCCCTTGTCTTAAGAATAGGTTGGCTCACTTTCTGTGTTGCAGTGGGAACCACTTTTTCACTTGCTGCTTGTATTGGGAAAAAACCTGTTGCACCGATTTTAGCAATTTACAAAAGAAAATGCCTCCCCACCCCCACTTATGGTATGGGGGTTTGGGGTTGCAGAGATGTATGGGCTATCCCAGTGGAAGATAATAGATTTTGGCGGTGCCCGTTGGGGATTTCCCCTTCAACTCCACATTTCTCTTTGCACCTGGAATTAAGCTGAGAATATGTACAAGACCTTATAAATGCAGCCCCATAGGTACTCTAGTGCTCTATTTGGGTGAACAAGGAAGCTGAACTTAATCAAGCAGTTATTAGCGATTGCATCTCCTGTAAACTTGGGCAGAATGTCCCCTGGTTAAAATATATAAGGGAAACAACCATAGCCTTTAGTTGTGCGCATCTATTTGAAAAATCCAAGACCATCACAAAAAAAGACAAAGACTGGGTTAAGGAGTGATTCATTAAGCACAGGCAGGCCACAAGGGAGGCTGCGGAAGCAATGAAGCCAGCTGTGAGAGAATAGTGTCTGATCCAGATGTCAGCCGGGGTTGCTCCTTATTTGTTTTTTCGCCAAAATGTCTAGGAGTGAACGTCATTGACCCAGTTTAGATTAGGATCCATCCGTTGGCTGTAATGCTCCGCGCAAGGGCAATTTTTCCACGCAGATATATGTACTTGCCCATGTGATAAGCAGTCACCCCAGACTATCCTATACTTTGTATTTTTTTGCAAATACTACCTCCCTTTTACTAGCAGATATTTATTGTCCCTATTATGGAGATATACGTTTACCAAGTGTAGGGCTGCTTTGCTACTCCTACAACAGCTTGAAGACTATGACATGTTATTCAGTTGGCTGCGTTCTGAAAAGAATTTTAGGCCGGAGAAAAACCATGAAGTTTTAAATGATGGTAACAGCATATGACTTTGATTCTTACACTTTTGAGTAGCAAATGTATTTTTGTATAATTATTGGTGGTATTGCTTTTATTAAGTAGATTTAAATTGAAGAAGTGTCTTTATCAGATTTAGCAAATACTGTGGTAATGTTTTAATTTGTTTAATATTTGTATCTTGTTTGCTAAATTTACAACTTATTTTATTGTCTTTCTAATACTGTGTTTTTATAAATGTGTACCTTTTATGATCTACTATTGTATGATCGAATAAAGACTTTTGATTGATCGATTGAAAGAACTTAACTTGACATGAGGCCTTGGTTAAGGCTCTCTTTAATTTGCCAGTGTGTTAACTTTTCCTTCTGAGGGTGCATTATCATGTTTATCATTAGTTAGAGAAAGGCTTATTGTTTGTATTTGACGACTAATAGTGAGACCTCCAGGGACCAAGTTGGCAATGAACTCAGAGACATAATGGTCAAAGGAAGCCTTCTGTTTACGGCGTACCAGGAGTGTGGGGTGTCTAAGGCTGTCAACTGCATACCTTATTTCAAGTAGATGGGAACTTAGGGAGTATGTCGACCCTCCTCAGATTCAGCAACTTGGGTGGTCTTTGATGGTGGGAGAGAGATATAGATGTTTTTGAAGCTACTTTTATATTTAATTGGTGTTTCCATAACTGGTTAGGCAGATGTTTCCTTGACTCTGAGAGGGAACAGATCTCTCTCTATAGGGCTTTTTCCCCTGAGTGTAAAGCTTCATGGTGAACACTTCTTTTACTTTCCTGAACTTCTACAGAAGTTCCATTCTATGCGGACACATTCCCTGGATAGAAATCCCCATTAGCTAATCCTGTTCTCAGCCTATGCTTAGATTAGAAATTGGAAATTTCTTTATGGAACACCATATTGTGCCAATCTGCTCTATTTGCATTGTGACCTTTACTATTCTGTATCTCATTTTATTACGATCTAACTTACTGGCACATTTTAGCATTCAAACTAAATCACTGTATCTCTTGAATTTGTTTATGCATTACATATATAGTGGATGGATGTATATCCTAAAATAAACCCATTTACTTGAAACCATTGATTCATGGTCTTTATTGTGGAGTCACATTGGCTTCACAAGTCGGAAATATATTCCTGATGTTAAGTCCTTTACAGCGCTTCAAGTCGACTAACAAAGGTCCATACGACCAATAGGGCAACAATTGATGATTTTACCAAGATATTGACATTTTCATCGGTCTCTGCTGCTCTGCGCAGGATGTAGGCCAGCAGTGTGCAGGGCAGTAGGAGCTGCAGCATTTGCTAACACGGTTACCGCTAGAAGGGATTCAGTTGCAGTAATCCCCCTACATTTTCAGGGAGAGTTGTCCTCCGCTGAACTGCAACATGAAATTCCATCCACTACTTTGTTTCCTAAAGAGGAATCGTTCGTTTGACTGCCTTTATTAAAGTAATTGCAGGACATCTCTTTTAGCTGCAAAGTGTGGATGTTCAGATGCTAGAGAGAGAGCCAGCGTGGCTTGGCCCACCCAGTATTTATTCATCATCCCATTCCGCCCTGACTGTTTGTAATCAGGGACTTGCATGACAAATTGACTATCATGTATTTAGCCCTGGGACGACCTTAGCATCAGCAGCTGTCCGTTTCACACCTCTCATCCACACAGCTGGGCACGCAGGAGCACTAATTACGACTACAAAGAGTCACGCTGCCAGCTCCCAGTGCAAGGTAATTAAAGGCAGAAATATCCGTTGTCAGGCTCTCCAAAAAGACGAACCATGTCCCCAGAAATGATGCATAAAAACGTTCTGCAAGGGAACATTCTGCCTGAGCTTGGTTGGGGATTTGTTCGGAAAGAAGGAGGGGTGATGTGCACACACCTGCAGCAAATGTTCAACCCACTGAGCTATTTGTAGTGGTTTCATTCACAAATCAAAGTACAAACGGTAAAACCTGGGGAGCTAAGTATCTGCAGCTGCACCCACTTGCCCATTCGCTTCTCTCTCTCCGTTCTCGCTGCCTCCTCCAATCCCACAACCTCCATCCACCGCCTAATACATCATCACACTGGCCACCTTCCCCCTTTAAATAATGTAACAAAAGAACAAAATTAAAAAAACTTTAGATATCATTAGTGTCATAGTCTTAACCATAAAGGATGTTTCCTCCAATGTTTTCCAGTTTATAACTCAGTCTTAGGAACTTATGCAGTATACAAGCCTTCTGACACTGTTGACAAACACTTCTCTGCTTACATCCGTACTTCAGCAACTCCAAAATCATCTAATGGTACAGTTGGTAGAGGAGCAACTTAACTATGACTTTGATTATCAGAAACATCCAAATCTGTCTGCAATTCACATAGACTATGGGCAGAGCTTCCCTTTTTTCCACTCCCCTGCTCATGTTTCCCAGACAACCAATCATATGCATTAGTACTCCAGTCCTCACGCTTAGTATTCTCCCCAATAATACCAAATCCTACTCAGCGCGGTTGATGCCACAGTCTTCCGTCACGCAATCTCACAGCATTGCAAAGAACCTCCACCACTTCCTTTGGTTCACAGAACTAAGCATGTGCCCTAGTTTCTTTATTCTTACCCATCAGCACACTAGAATTTTGGGACACTTGTTTTTGTTCTTGTTGTTATACATTTCTCTGTATTTTACATGCACGGTTTGATTCTTTTTCTAACCCCATCTACAGACCACAAACTGAAACACAGGTTAAATAACCACTGAGGGGTAATGGGACATCTACCTCTCATTATCTCAATAGAAGACACACCAGTAGCCTCATGAACGCATACTATGCGCCCCCATAGATTTTTTAGCAGCAGTTCCCAAACTTTATTGCCCTTAATGACAAGTTAGATCACACCTTCAATAACTTGAGTGAATCTCTTGATCATTCTTTTACCACTTGGATTATAAAGTGATGCAGTCCTATGCTTGATTTCAGTTCCCAAAATATTGCTGAGCTTATTCAATGTGAATTGGACACCATTATCTCTAACCAAGGATAGCAGGTAAACCTCTCTTGAAAATATAGTCCAAGAAGCTCAGAGCGGAATCAGGTTCTACCTTATTGTCCACCTTGATCTCTGGTCAGTATGTAAATATATGAAAATAAGGCATTAACATATTTCTTAGAATTACCCACAGGGCCTAAAATATCTATCACCACACACTTCCATGGACTGTTAAGAATTGTGACTCCAGACATTGGAGGCTTCACTGTTTCCAATGATTTATCTGCTGTAAAGTATAAATAACTTCCTCAACATTCTTATCACCATGTTGTCGGCACCTGGCCACCAATATTGCCATTTGACAGCTAACTCGGGTCTCATAATACCAAAGTGTCCTTCATGTTGCAACCAAACAACCCTATGAGGTTCAACCTTTTCTCCTATCATCACAATATGCTCATCCACAGACAACTCACAACATACCTCCCAATCTGGCTTCAAGATTTCATTCAATACACTCTTACATGGCCAACCAATTCCTACATACTTCTTGACATCTTGTAAAATTTCATTAGACACATTTCTCCTCCTACGTCTCCATGATGAGAGCAGAAAACCCACTATCATGTGCAAACACTACTTGGAAATCATTCCAAATGTCATTTGCACACGCCTTTAAAGGTGTTGGTACTCTTGAGAGGAAGTAAGCAGTGACATTTTCCTTATCTGGTACATAAAAAACACTATACACAAAATCATGCAATCATATAGACAGTCTCACAATTCTAGCAGATGTATTTACTGTTCCCGCTGCCATTAAAATTTTCATCAAAGTTTCGTGATCACATATAACAGTGAGTAGTTTTCCCCTTACAGAAGCTGGAAAAGGTTTTAGTGTCCATGCACATGCAAGTGTTTTCCATAAGATGTTCAGAGAGGGGCGCGTCTGATGTTGATCGGGAGCTCATTCCAGGTCTTGACCGCGATGTAGGAGAAAGCCCTTCCGCCTGTTCTGCCTCTGCGGATGCGTGGGGTTTCGGCGAGGGCAAGGTCGGTGGATCAAAGGTTTCTCTTGGGTGTGTGGAAGGAAATTCTCTTGTTGAGGTATTGGGGTCCGGTGTAATGGAGGCATTTGTAGGCGTGGGTGAGTAGCTTGAAGGTTATTCTCTACTTGATGGGGAGCCAGTGGAGGTCTCGCAGGTGTTGGGTGAAGTGTTCCTGTCGAGGGATGCCGCGGATGAGTCTGGCTGCGGTGTTTTGTATGGTCTGAAGTTTGCGGAGCAGCGACTTGTTGATTCTAGCGTAGAGGGCGTTTCTGTTGTCTAGTCGGCTGGTTATGAGTGCGTGGGTGATGGTTTTTCTTGATTCGGGTGGGATCCATTTGAAGGTGATGCGGAGGGAGTTGAAGAATACGGAACCGTTGCCGCGGGAGAACACAGCGCACTCGCTGTAGATCTACAAACGGAGCGGTGTACCCACCTTTCCTTTTAACTGTCGGCACGGTCATTCGCGGGATCAGCACGAATTGGGTGCTTCCTTTGAATACTCACCTTCTTAAACATTCATGGAATCAACAAATAATTCTCTACATTGGCCAGCCGGGTCGGAATTATCACCGGCGGAGCGATCACAAAGTTTACATTTCTCGAAGTACAGCCCTGAGGAAGTCGCGGGACAATTTCCCATTGTGGCGAAACACGTGTTGGCTGGTTGCTTTTTGATGTAACAAGAGATTAAAGACAAAGAACAGACTCACTTGGACTCCAATGATATTTCCTCAAGTGCATATGATTGAATGAACTTACATTTTATAATTAGAAAACGTGTCCACAGGACTTGGGTTCTTAGCTTTGTGCGGGATTTTCCTACACATATATAGGGGTTATAGGTTTTTTTTCCCCCTACCTAGCTGCACCGTATTTATCATACACTATAAACACTATACATAAATTCGGCAGAGCGCCACACTTCCTAGATCACCAAAAAAAAAACACAGTTAACGAGGTTAGCGAGGTTGTCTAGGAGGGTGGAGGAGTTGGGGTCGTTGAGGGTGTTGAGGTGAAGGTTGGGGTCTCCGATGAGTATGTAGTCCGTGGCGGCGATGGCGTGGGGTGCAACGAGGTCGGTGATGGTGGTGGTGAACGCGGTTCGAGGTCCAGGGGGCCTGTAAGTTAGCGTGCCGCATAGTGTGGATCTGGGGCTGGTCTGTATCTGGAAGTGGAAGTGCTCAGTGGAGGACTGGAAGTCGCTTGTCGAGGAGGTGGTGAGTTGGAGGGAGCTCTTGTGTGCGATGGCGAGTCCTCCTCCTGAGCGGTTTGGTCGGTCTTTCCTCTGGATCTTGTATCTGTTGGGGATGGTGGTGGCGATGTCCGGGGCGTAGGAGGTGTTGGTCCAGGTTTCCGTGAAGAAGGCGACGTCTGGCAAGAGAGCGTCAAGGAGGTCCCAGATCTCTACAGCATGTCTGTGCAGGGAGCGCACGTTGAGGAGGATGCACTTCAGGTCTTCGGTGGTGTTGGCGTCTGGCGAGGGGCTGGTGCCCGTGGGGGTGCGGTGGGTGGTAAAGGTCTGGCGGCAGGAGAACTGTCCGTGGGTGGTGTTCGGTGTGGACAGCTCGCAGTTGTTGTTTCTTCCGGGGTTGAGTGCGAGGAGGGCGGGGGAGTCGTAGCGATGGATGCTCAGGGATCCAGGGTCCCTGGCACTGGTTACGGTCGGGTCGTGGACGGGCGCAGACGGGCTTGCCTTTGGTGCACCAGTGGTGCAGCTGCCATTATATAGTGAAGGGGGGAGGGAAGCTCAGCTGGGAGGAGGGAGCGGGGACGGCAAGGGGGAAGGGACATGGGGGAGCAGCTGCGGGAAAGGGCGACGGGAGAATGGGCAGTGGAGACAACCCAGGGCACAGGGCACAAGGCACAGTATGTGGCACAGTAAATGGACAATAACAACAGGGTCACAGTAACTGGACAATAAAAACAGGGGCACAGAAACTGGACAATAAAAACAGGGGCGCAGTGCTACAAGATACAAGGCTACTTACAAGGAAGTCAGACACAAAAAAAAAGGGCACAACGATCACCACGAGGCAGAGGGCAACAGGAACGGCAGAGGCAAGGCTCAAACCCCTACTAGCCACCTCTCAGCGGCAGCGGCACAACGTCGGAGCTGCTGGGGGAGAGAGCAGGGCGTGTATTAATCTGCAACAACACAGCTCCCAATCCCTTACAGCTGGCATCTTGGTTAAAACACTATCCACATCCGGATCAAAGCCTACAAGTGCAGAAGCACTTTCAATGGCATCCTTGACCTGGTCAATTTCATTCTGACAATTACATGAACTTAATACTCAGTTTTATTCATGAACAATTGTCTAATATGATACGTTCAATCTGGAAATCTTGGGACATATCTAGCAAAAAAACTGCCAGAACCAGAAAGTATCTCACATCTTCCATAGACATATTGGAACTGGCCTTCAAATCGTATCCACCAATTCTAGTTCACAAATACCATGCCTCAAATACGTCACACTACTTTCCGCAAATGAATACTTAGAACACTCCACTGTAAGCCCTTTATTTTTCAGAATACAAAAAAATAAACGGCAACCATCTTGGAAAACATGTGATTCCTGCTTCCCTTCCAAATAATTGAAATTTTAAGAGCTGGAATACAGCATCAGCTGACGCCAGCCCCAAAGGACATCCGAGTGAACTGGAAGCAACCATCAGATGTTATAAATTCTTTATATTTACTGATATCTTCCAATGTGGTGGTATGCAGAAGACAAATCAGCTGTTGAGAACCATTTGGCACCCCATCCATCAAATAATTATACAGTTTTACGTAAAGTAAACCTGTCAATGATGTTATTATCATTCAAATATCTATTGTCTACACGCAAATATATTTTTTCATTGCTACGTCTCTCTATAACCAATGGGGAGACCCAATCGGAAGCCTCCACAGGTTCAATTATATCCGCTGGCAGCAGTTTCTCCAGCTCCTTAGATACATTTTTCCCCAAAAGCAATGGAACATGTCTTGTCTATGCACCTTAGGTTGAACATTTATCTTCAACAAAATCCAATGCTCAAAATCACCTTGGCCCGATTTGGATGTCAGGCGGAAAGCCATCTGACGGTCTGTCGGAGGCTTTCCACTCGACATCCAGGGTTTTCCTCCAACTGCAGTATTATGATGACGGCGGTCGAAGGGAAACCCATGGGGGGATTCCGCTCCTCTTCCGACGTGCTCTGTGAGCCCGTTGGAAATGGAGCAGAATTGTAATCCCTTGAATGACGGCAGAGCCAGCCTCGGCTCCACCGTCAGGATTACAATATCAGTTTCCAACAGCCTTTCCATGTCGGCCTTTCTGATATGGAAAGACTGTCGGAAAGTGACTTTGGGGGGCACTAGCAGGGCCCACATCCCCTGGCACTCCGCTATGTGGCATGGGGGGCTCTAAACATCCCTGCAGGAATGTTAACAAACATCCATTTTTCAATTGAAGCTTGTGCTGTGGGCCTTTTCCGCCCGCCCCATAAGCTTCCATTGAAAAATGGATGTTAGTGAGTGTCTTATGGGCGGTCGCATCCTAATCCTGCGGTCAGAACCACCGACCTAAGTTCGGGCAGTTCCAAACCACAACAGTGTCAGGCGGACATAAGTCCACCCGACATCGTAATGAGGCCCCAAGTCTTTTATAATGCCATTAAAAACTTCACGGAATTTCAGTAACTTGTCCTTCCCAGTACTCTCACTCTCATCCACAATCAATACCTTTTCCTTACTGTTGAGATCCAATATCATATCATATCATATTATCCCAAAACAGAAAGTACTTTCTGACAGTTTTTCCATTCCTGAATCTTCAAGCCAAGGTTTCATTTTCTAACATCTCTATAATTTCCCCACTACAACCTTCAGGACGAATGTCCAGTGCACAATCTTTCTCCAATCTTGTTTACAAATGTATCCTTCCACACAGCCTCAGTCACAATTGTGTATGGAGACCCCGAGTCAGCTTACATCTTTATACCCACACCACAAATGGTCAAATAGCATTTGTGTTTGTTACCTTTTAAATACTTGTCACTCGCATTTAAAACAAATGCGTCTCTTACCTTGTCAATAGTTCCCTGAGAATTGTTTTCTTCATCACTTGTATAAAAAAGACACTCTTCCTTAACACACATAATTTTTTCACTTCTTTTTCTTCACACTTTAGCATAGTGGCCAATAACATCACATACCATATATTTTTGTTTTGCAGCTGGACATAACTTGCTATATGATTGATTAAAGACCTGGCTCTTTAATCAATAGCCCTCCGTGCCAGCCTTCCTCTGACCGGTCCGCAGCACCGAGACACTTAAGGGTATTTGCGCGCTTTATAATTTGCATAAATAAAATAAATATGCCAAATGATCAATGCTGCCACATCTATAACATCTAGGTGTTTCTCATTACTTTCCCATGTTGGATTTAATCCCTTTATAAGTTGTTTTCTTTTTATTTGTGAAACTCTCCCACCATTTCATACACACACTATCCTTTATCTCAAAATTCGCACACCTTCTATACATTTGTGCTTAGTGCACAATCACTAATCCATAAGCGTTCCTGAATTGAATGATTATATCTATGAATAATGTGGTCTCTAATAGGATCTTTCTCCAAAACGCCAAACGTACAATCAATGGTCTGTTTCCTTAGTGCAGTGACATAGTCATCAGTTGGCTTCTGTTTATCCTGTTTCCACTGAAAAAAATGTTTACCTATTGACGCCACTGCATACTTTTGGAGAAAAAGAATTGTCAAAATCCATAATTGTGCTATTAAATACATTTGCATTACCCCTTCACCCGTTCTCCCCGTCACAGTCTTTTATGTGAGTCCACCCAGCCCCTCGAAACAGATCATAGGCAAAGCTTTATACAGCAACTTTTGAATTTCTATTAGTTACCTCCCCTTTGTCCATAAAGACCACACTTCCCCTCCACCTCCTCATGCTTCGCTCTTTCTCCCCAGACACTTCGGAGACAGGTGAGATTTATTGCATTTTATTTCAAGAGCACACTTACCATTTCTGAAGTTGTGTTTTGCTTTAGAATGTATTGACCCGGCTGCGTGGCGTGTACCGTGACTCCCTGCCCATGTGCTGAGCTGGGATGGGGTGACTTACTGTAGAGTTTTTTTCTCACGCACAGCGGAAAAGAGGGATTTCTTCCTGCGTGCTGCAGTGTGTGAGTTGTCAATTTAGGTTGGCACTGAGAATTGGTTTCTATCCCCGTCCAGATCTTGTGAGAAGAGATCTGGTTGCTATAAAGCCATCCTGAAACAGGGAACCACTGGCACTTTGTGGTACACAGAGCACTTTTATGCCTACGAAGGCAAAGAAGTGCACAAAGAAGAGTCACCATACAGCAGAGGAAGATGATCAGGAGGTCATATCTCTTGCATGGATTGATTTGCAAGCCACGATTCAATAGGCAACTTCAACAGCCCTCAAAGAACCTGCAACTAAGAAACAACTACTGGATTTCTCAAATGAGGAAGATCTGGACTCTGTTCCAAAGTGCAAATATATTCAGGAGGTACAGTTCCGATAGATACTAACTCACATTAGAGAGGGTTTGGGATTTGAGGCTGACTCTTAACCAACAGAAGGTGTTTACTCCCAATAAGTGTCATAAGTTCTGAACACCTGCCTGTTCTTGATGTGTTAAATAACGTTTTGTTAAAAGAATGGTCAGAAATAGATATAAATAGTTTTTCTCTCTTTCTAAATAAGAGATATCATTAGCAGGATTTTGATGAAACGTTTCCTCAGGTCCCCAAAGTAAATTCGGTACTTTCAAGTATGGCTTCTAACTCTTCCTTGGCTTCAGAGGAGTCCTTGTACGAACCCTGTGACAAAAAAGTTGAAAGTGCTGTGAAGTGGTCCTATGCAGCTGCAAAGTTTACATTCAAGACAAGTTTGTATGCAGCCTATGCTGCACAGACTCTACTGTAGTACTTCCAGTCTCTGTTTAATTGTTTGCAAGAGGGTGAATATCTTACAGAGATTTTGGCCAATATGGAATTCTTGGCAAAGTTCCTATTTGATACTAATCTCATTCCTTGTGGTCCTCTCTAACCTCGACAGGTGCTTTGATAGCAGCCAGGAGACTGTTATGGTTGGAAATGTGGAAGTTAGACGCAGGCCAGTGATGTTTGATACATTATCAGAAACCTTTTGGTCCAGAGCTAAACTAACTGATTTTTTTTAAAAAAGGTGGAATTAAAGAAATCTTACAGCCCTTTAGAGCAGTTCCAAGTAAGAAGCATAAAAAAGTGGAAGTAAAGAAATCTAACAGCTCTTTAGAACAGTTCCATATAAGAAGTCTTTTCTGCAGAGACGAATAACCCAGAATGCTACACAGGCATGTGGTCCCATTCTGGGCTGAGCCTGTGGCCAGGGAGATGCAGTTGCAGATAAATCCTGACTCCTGCAACCATAGTTCCATACCTCAAAAAACATAATTATGGATGAAGGTGATAAGGGGAAGAATCATGGAGTTCTAGTGCAAGTTGATCCATTTAGTAAAGGACAAATGGGCCCTATCCCTCATAAAAGATGGATATTCTATAGAGCTACAAGAAAATCCAATTTCAGTCTTTCAAAAAACTCCTACAATGAGTAATTCAATAAAGAGAGACTCATTGCTGCTAGGGATAGAAGATCTGTTCAGGAAAGGCGCAATTGTGAAGGTCCCATATCTTCAAAGACATCTAGGAACATATTCCATGTTGTTCTTAGTCTCAAAGTCGGATAGAATTTTTTGGCCACTAGACCTAAACTTTGTTAACTAATTTGTGCAATATATCCGATTAAAAAGGACCACCATTCAGACTGTTATTTAGTTAATCTCAGAAAGGGAACACCTGACAACACTCAATCTCCAAGAAGCTTATTTCCACATTCCCATCCACTTGTTAACTCAATCATTGCTAAGATTTGCGGTAGGGCAGTCAACACTTTCAGTTATAAGCCCTGCTATTTGGACTAACAACAGCTTCAAGAGTGTTCACGAAAGTACTTGCTCCAGTTGTATCTTCTCTGCTTTTGAAAGGTTTTCATTTTTTTCCATACCTGGATGACTAGATAATCTCAGTCCCTACTTTTACTAAGGTGCTGCTCGATGTGGAAAATATTTGCAAGTGTCTTCAAGATCTAGGATTCATGTTGGAGCTATAGAAATCGAATCTACACTCAGACCAGGAAAGATTGCTCATTGGTGCCTTGTTTCATAGACACAAGGGTCGAGTTCTTGAAGGAAGGAATTGGAGGAGAGATGGTCTCCCCCAGGTTATCTTCAGTCCTGGAACTGGAAGGAACTGGTGGCAGTTCTAAAAGCCCTTCAGGGTTTTTTCCCCATTTTGAAGGGAAGGCATTTGTCGTGAGAACAGACAACCTAGTTGCCAAAAGCTATTTGAACAGGCAAGGAGGAACTAAGGTGTTATCTCTGGAGACTCTACCAAAGTTGATTCTTTCTTGGGATGTAAACTATCTGATGTTAATGTTAATTGACTTTTATATAGCGCTAATCACCGACAGGTCTCTAAGCGCTTGAGAGAGAGTTGCCAGAGGTCGTCAATGGGTGCATGGCCACATAGTGGGCCAGTTAAGCCGTGTCTAAGGCCTCCTTGAACAGAAGCGGGCAGTTGGTTGCAAAGTTGGGGGAGCAAGTTGGAGAATGCTCGACCCCCGTTGGATGCAGTATTGTATCCTGGAATGGCCAGGCGGCAGGTCTCGGAAGACCGCAGTGTGCGGTCCGGAACATAGTTCTTCAGGCGTTCTTTAATATAGGCCGGGGCTTTGCCGTGGATTGCTTTATGGGCGATACAAAGGCCCTTAAATTTAGCTCTCTGTTTGATTGGAAGCCAGTGCAATTTGCGCAGCAGAGGGGAGGCATGGGACCGTCCTGGCAACCTACAGATCAATCTGGCTGCGTCGTTCAGCACCACCTGTAGTTTATTAGTCAACTTCTGAGGGAGGCCTATATATAGGGCATTGCCGTAATCCAATCTGGAGACAATTGTGGCTGATACGATCATTTGCAGCGAGGCAGTGATCTCCTTGAGGGCTGTGTACATCCCTGGTAGAACAACTTCCACCCGAACAGCTTAAACAGGGACATCCTATCTTCTTTGAGTTTTCAATTGCGGATGGAGAAGTCTCAATAGATCATAGCACACTAACGTCAGCCAAGGCTGGGTCAATTTGCATTTCCGTCCAATGCTCTACTTCCTCAATTCCGCTCAGAGACATGGGGGGTGGAAGCCATGTCAATCCTGTGACTAATAGCCCTTCTGTTTGCATTCCCTCCCATGCCACATTTCCCCAGGGTGCTGCAAAAGATTTGGGGAGAGAGGGCGACTGTTCTTTTCTTCCAGAAGGACCTAGTTCCCAACACTATTGCAGGTGATAATCTGCCTTTGTTACCATCTATTTCTGCATCCATCTCCTTTTTCTCATTCACATTTAATACAAAAAGTGTTACAGCTTCTACATTCCACAGTTTGGAAGTTGAAAGGGTTGGGTTATGGAATTTAGGTTGTTCAAGTGATGTTGCTCTTCCCATACAACAGTAGGGGTGGGTGTTTAACTCCACTCCGCGAATGGAGTTTGCGGAATTTTGCAACTCTGTGCTCCGCTCGGAGCGCGGAGTTCTGAAAAAACTCAAATTCTACCTTGTAGCAGAGTTTGCCCCCACCGCCCACCATTAGTCATACCTTCACTTGCTGCCACTGCAGCTACCAGCCCTTTGCTCACTTCTGTTGACAAACAGAGCAGCAGGATTGAAGCACTCCTTGCATTCACTGGCCACGGTTAGCAGGCTAGCAACACCCTGTGACTCTCTCCTGCTGGCAACCAACTCACAAATCTGGAATCCATGCCCTTCATATTGAATATTCCCATTGCGCAATTAATTTTGTGAGAGGAATTCCGAACGCTAAGATGGCCGCTGCCATGATGTTATGCGAATGCCTTGGTCTAGCCTTTCAGATATTTCATACAGTGTGTGTTCCCGTGTTTTTCATTGTCTCCCTCCGGGCGCTGCCGACTCAAGTAATTGGTTGAGTGGTCTGTCACTCAGCTGCGTGTGCACTATCAAGTTGCTCGCAAGCTGCGGGTGCTGGCTAAGTACACTGCTGCCTAGAGCTTATTGTGTGCCCCAGGGATGCAACACTAGGGCCGGCTGTGAGGCTTGGTTTGTGCGCTGGTACAGCTGTTGGACCCCTTTGTTGAGAGATGATGAAATTCAGGTTCAGGCGGCAAGGGGGACAGGACTCGCAGCAGGAGCTGTTTGCATTCTGAGGTGAGTGTTGTAAACGAGACAGGAAAGTGATGTGGGGTGCAAAACGTGGAGGAAGGGTATTTGGGGTGGGATGCTGTGGCAGAACAAAGTGCATGGGTCTTTGTAGCTCTCTCTGCTCGACAGTGCTGACTCCCTTTCCCCAGGTCTTCTCAGCCCCCAACACAAATGTTTTCCTTCTAGTTATTCCTTGTGTTTGTAGTGCTTGGGGACATTTTGCGCATTTTGCTCGGGGCCCAGCAGCTGCCGTTATGAATTAAGTATTTGGCAACAATAGGGGCAGCCCTGAGACCTGAACCAGGGGCAAACAACAATAGAATCCTAACAAAGATTCACGTTTGACACTTGTATACACAGAACATACATCAAAAAGGAATACTTATACTATTCAAAAAAGAAAAAATCAGGAAAAGGTATACATATATGAAATACAAAAGCAGATTACAAAAAGCCCATGTATAAATTCAATTCGTAGAAAATGTATTAGTAGGTAAATGATATGGGCTGTGCGCAATGGCCAAATCCCACACAATGGGCACTCAGAAATCCCGGAAGTTCTTCCGACCCGGAGCAGTCCCAAAAGGGGCCCATAGCCGGAGCACAGCCCATATCAGCCTTTGCCTTTGCCTGATTTACTCATTGGCAACAAAGTGCTGAGCTTTTTACAAATGATTCTGATACCATAACCCGTTGTATGATTCATGAAAACTACAGGATTTTTATGGACTGAACTTTCTGTGGATGTATATACTCACATACCTGCTCTTTGCCATTTGTTTGGCTTTGCATCTAAACTCTGAAGGAGCAGGGTGGTCAATTCTTCCATCTGTTGAGCTCCCTTACCTTTTGCATATTATGCCAATTGGATTTATTACAATCTATTTTAGATCATTCGATTCCTGAGTCTTCCATACTGTGGATTCCATACGTTTGTTATACTTACGGTTGGATCAACCATATGATCAGATGTTTTAATTAATTAATTTGGATGCTCTCATAATAGTTGTCCTGTCCTGATGATGACCATTTAATTATATTATGGTCAAAACGCCGTCGACGCATACATGTGGCCCAAATCGAAGAGGACGCATTTTTGCTTTGTGTTGTTTTTTGTCTTGTTCTGAACTTCCTATTGTGTATAATTATTTCCTCAGCCACTTTGTGATTTCATTTTGTTTGTGTACATATGAGCGCCAATGTTTTTGTATGTCTTTAGTTTAGATCTAATTATTTACCTACTAATAAATTTTCTACGAATTGAATTTAAACATGGGCTTTTTGTAATCTGCTTTTGTATTTCATATATGTATACCTTTTCCTTTTCCTGATTTTTTCTTTTTTGAATAGTATAAGTATTCCTTTTTGATCAATTAAGTATTGGCATCACCTGGGTAGTTTCACAAAACCATTTTGTGATCTGATGGGCTGTTCATTCTACCAATATTTAAAACATACTTTCAGGATTAAAAACCTGCGTTTCACCGCCTAATTCAAAAACGTGATTGCCCTGGTAGTAATGGACTCAGGGATGGGCGTGTGAAGCAACTCCGCCCGCTCACGGAACTCTGCGGAATTCTACTGAGTTTTTATGCAACTCCGTGGAATTCTGCATAGTGCAACTCCGCGAGCTCCGCTCACCCCTATACAACAATCCAGAAAGCTTTCTACCCTCTCTTCATGTTCTAAACACTGGCGAAATATTGGTAAACAGTGTGAATAGAAGGATTTACATCCAGCATCTTGTGACCCGTTTAAGGTTTCTAATTTTTTGTCGGAGGGATTCCAGAAGGGTCCTTCTCCTTTGACCTCATTATCTAAATGGGCAGCCATTAAAACTTTTAGAGGACATGATAATATTGCTGCTAATGCTGCTCCATTGGTCAAAAGGCTACTTAAAAGCCTTAGACTAAAAAAAGGGATCACCCCGTTAGCGGTTCCTCCACGGGACTTACATACAGATTTAAAAGATCTTAAATCTCATCCTTTGACCCACTGGAGACTGCAGCTCTCCAATGGTTAAAGGTGGTAATTACATCAGCAAGAAGACTGGGAGAAATAGGGGCTCCGCATTCTTCTCTACCACACATAAAATTATTTGCAGATAGGATGGTTTTAAAGTTGTATCTTTAATCCAAACCCAAGGTACATTCCCAGGTTGTGCTTGAGATTTTTCAGCTGGATTTGGAATTTGGGTTGCCTTGTCTCTAGATGTAAGGAAAGCCCTTCTGATTTATCTAGAAAAGATACAAATCTAAGCTTTAGAGAATCAGAATCTCTGTTTATTTGCTATGGCCCTGCTTGCCTCCACCGTCAACCCTGAGTAGATGGGTGCAGCAGACAAAAGCACAAGCTTATATTTCATTGGGGAGGGGATATTTAGGGGAAGTCTGCCAGAGGTCTCGTAGCTTCATGGGCAGAAACAAATGGTACTCCTCTCCGAAAGATCCGTCGCTTTCTAAAATATTATCTTCTTTTGGACTTATGGACAAATTGTGTTAATTTTGGATCAGAAGTGATAAAATCTGCAGTAAACAACAGTAAGAAATGTTATCATTTGATTAGAAGTTCACTATTTGACAAAGGAAAAGGAGCTATGTCATTGTTGAGTGAATAATGAAAATTAAAACTTTGTGATAAGCTCACTGTGAAGGTTAGGACAGGTAAATGGGTAATGAACCTATTATCTACTGGTATTCTTTATTACTTTGATCCATAGTACTAATTCCCTCCCTTCCCTCTGTTGCTCCAAGTTTTCGTTATCACGCAGTACAATTTGATAATGTTGCAGGTGCAGGGGTAGTGGTCTTCATAAACAAATGGAAGTATTTAACAAAAATTGAAAAGTTACTGTGCAAAGCTTTGCATACCATTTGTCCCGAGGGGCAGGATGGCCTCCCATAGTAAGGACTGTGACAGGGAGGTCAATGGATCAAGGTAATAGCGCTTACGACCCAAAACAAGCGGAGGAAAACAGTTGTGAAAAGATGAGTAGGTTCATAAGTTACATTCAGCTCTGTAACGGCAGTTTGTTCAAATCACAAAAATGTGGCCAAGAGAATTACTGCTGAATTGTCATATCTGGAGATAGTTTGATTGTCACCAAAATGTGACCTAGAACCTTAGTTCATTTATTTCCAAAATGTCGCACACAAACAAAAAAATGCCTACAGGGAATGTAGGAAATCTCACCTTAGTCTGATGAACAGTGTCAAATATGTTACCAACGGACACGGAAAAAAAAGAACCGTTAAAAGTAAACGAAAAACAGTCCGAATAAACAATCCACCAAGGTGGCAACATGTAAGGCAACGTAAACCTACATTACGAGTACACATGTACGCTACAGTGTTGTCAATTGATAAAAACGATTTCGTAGAAGAGGTAGGGATGCTCTTGCGCCTTAGTGAACTGTACTTCCAATGTTACCTATAAAGTAAGAACTGTTCATTATGCAGCTTCACATTGAGTGATCTATTAGTTTCAATTCCTCAAAGCTGGTGATAAAATCCAATCATCATTGAAGTTCAATAATGTGCACTCCTAGGTTTCTCCCCAAGTTGCCCACTCGTTGCCAAAAATTATTTTTAAAACTCTTTTTATTGTATTTTGACAGAAACAGACAACAAGACAATTGCCCCCAACTGCAGAAGGCATGTGAACAAGCAAACATCCACCAAGATACAATGCAATCCATCAGTCTCGGACTGGACCGTGTTCCACTGCGGTATTTTGTAGACCGTTTGACCTCCCCATAGGCTCTCAGGCTCAATCCAGGGCACCAATCAGGTCCTTCCTCCTCTCCTGGAACTCTACCCCGTATCCCCTCTCGCCTCCATCCGTGGACCCCATATCCTTTCAAATTTACGTGGGTATCCCCTCACATAGTACACCAACCTTTCTGCCCCCATTCACAAGTCCATGCCTTCGTCCCACTGCCGCATGTATGGCAGTGCCCTTGCCCCCCAATGTTTAAAGAGATCCATACATGCCACAATTAAAGCCATATTGCTAAAAAGAAGGGCACACCGATCTGAGGATTGTTCCCCCTATATGCGCAACGAGATCAGTTGGGGCGTAAGCTGCACTCCACATCCTAAAACCCCAGACAATCTCGTACCTATCCGCTCCCAACAAACCCTGACCTCCGGACATTTCCATAATGTGCCCCTCATCCGACATCCCTGCAGACAGTGATCGTCGGGTGTCCTCACCCTTCAGAATAGCCAGGTTTGTGTGTAATATGCAATGTGAAAATGTTTTCGCTGGATCAATCGGAACCCTGCCCTGATTGCGACCTAGCTCGGGTACCTGCATGCCATTCCCCAGTCATTGTCTTCAAGTCTACCCAGGTCTCTTTTCCATTTCTCCCTGAGTGAATCAATTGGTGGAAGACTATTATTCAGCAGTGTGGAATAGATTTGGGACACTGCATGGCTCGCCAGGGGAGCGCCCAACACTCTGTACTCTAGCGGGGTTTCCTCCTCTAGTTCCTCCTGTAGGACCTCACAATTCCCAAAGATGTACCGCAGCTACTAATACCTCAAAACCTGGCTTCCAATAAGTTCATCTTCTGTCTGTATGTCAGCAAACAAGATCACCTCCCCCCCTTCCATACATCTCCTAACATAGAGATACCTAGCAGGTCCCACTTCCTGTGACCCTTCAGCTCCTGCAGTCCAATCAGAAGGTTTGAGTCCCAAAGGAGGGCTCTGCCATCCCAGCTCTGTGTTGCCCCTTTCATATTGTCACCACAGTCTCTATGGGGTAGGGCTGGGGGACAACCCCCTACCCCACAGAGTCTTCATAGGCAGCACTCTGGGGGCATAGCGGTCCGATCAGCCCTTAGGAACAACTCCTGCTGCACTGAGAAGGCCCAGTCATTCACTACCAGCAGCTGCGTAGCCTAGTAATAAAGCCAGAGATTCGGGAGGGCAATACTTACGTCTCTCAGGCATCAGGTCAGAAGTGTCAGGGCAATCCTGGGCACCCCGTCATCCCACAGCAGCAACCTTGTGGTCCCGTCCACTTTCTGGAAGAATTTATTCGAGATAGGGAAAGGGGTATTCTGCAATATATACAAAAATGTGGGCAAATAGATCATTTTATAAAGGGCCGCACAACCCAGCAGGGATAGCAGACGTTTTCTCCGTCCCTCCACATCATGGCAATAAGCCTTGAGGAGTTTCAGTAAATTTTCTTGAAGGAATATGTCTCGGTCAGGAGTTACGGAAATGCCAACGTATTGAAACCCCTGAGTCTCCCATCAAAAGGGACATCCCCTATTCCAGGCTAGACCTTCCTTCCCTATGGGGAATGTCACCAATTTGTGCCAATTAATACAGATACCAGCATAGGATCCAAAGATTTCTAGGATATGCAGGAGTCTCGGTATAGACAGCGTATAACGAGATGACATCTTCCCACCCCGGGTCCCATCGGAGACTGTGTATCAGCACGCCTGGGTGGATCTAGGCTGCCAGTGGCTCCAATGCCACTGCAAGCAGCAAAGGCGACAGCGGGCACCCTTGTCTGGTGCCTCGGGATAACATAAATCTTCCAGAAAGCACCCCAATGAGCCAAGACCCTCACCATGGGGTCGCTATAAAACAGCCTGACCCAAGACAGAAAGTATGGATCAAAGCCCACCTTGCCAAGCACCGACATTATATACAGCCACTCCAGAGAATCAAAAGCCTTTTCGGCATCTAAGGCCAAGAGAACCCCCAGTTGCCAAGCCAAGCACTATGCGCTAAGCCACCCATCAGCCATCTCAGGTTGTGCCTCATAGCCGTATACGTCATAAAACCAGATTGATCAGGGGCAAATAGGGAGTCCTCTACCTGCGTGAGGCAGTTTGCCAGGATTTTTTCTAGACTCTTCGTTTCCACATTTTTCAGTGAGATTGGCCTATAGGAGACATAATCTTCTGGCGGATTTTCCTTCCTTATGTATCAGAACAATCGTCCCCTCTCAGAGGTATGGTGGAAAACCGCAGTGCTTCCTAACCAAGATAAACATTTTATGCATTGTCCCCACTACTTTGGACTTCACACATTTGAAGAATTCTGGTGGGTATCGATTGTGGCCAGGGGTCTTGCCACTATGTAGCTGGGAGATAGCCCCAGCCACCTCACCCACAGTACTCTACTTCCCCTGCCGGTCCTTCTGATCAAGGTCAAGCCGGTGGGTCAGAAGATCTCTAATGAAGCCATCCAGGTCACCTTGACAAGCCATGGTGAGGGCACTGTAGAGCCCCTCTAAGTAGTCAGTGAATGCCTGTGCAATCTCCAGAGGGGTCTCTCTCAAGCCTGACTCCCCTGTTCTAACTCCCTGTATCCACCTCTGTCCCTCTTCTTTTCTACCCAACCAGGCCAGGGGGTTGCCTGCCTTGTTGCCTACTTTGTATACTCTGACATGCATTGTTTGGAACTGGGCCCTGGCCTCCTGACGCACCAGGGCTGGGTATTCCCATCGCACCTCTTCTAATATATGGGCCAGTGCTCTGGAGGGAGAGGCGGCATAGTCTCCCTCCCATTTCATTAGCTTCTCTTCAAGCTTCCTACATTCCGCATCCCTCTCTCATATCTTGCCCGCCACACGTGCAATTGCCTGTCCTCTATGAACTATTTTTTATGCTTCCCATAGGTCGGCCTCAGATTGGACGGATCCCTTGTTTTCCTCAAAATACCGGCCAGTAGCAGTGACCATTAATTGTCTAATGTCTCTGTTCATCAGTTCACAAGCATCAAGCCCCCATGCCCTCCTCAGCCCCGGTATACTCATCTGAGCCACTGTAGTCAGAGGCAAATGGTTCTTGAGGGAGAAAGTCAGTGTGGGTGAACCTGCCTGTCTGGTGTCTGTGCACCAGTAGATATTCTAGTCTGGACAAGGTGCCCATGGAGTAGGCCGCGTAGAAATACTGACGGTGCCCCGGGTGTGTCTCCCACTACAGGTCCACCATCCCCATGGCTTCTACAAAAGTGGCCAGTCGCATGTCCGCCCTTGGCCTCTCTCCTGACATCACCACCCTGTTGAGATCCCCCTGCAGTGTCAGGCTAAGGTTGCCCCCAATTATTGTCAGCACATCTGAGGCACCCGCTATCCAGGACCCCAAGCGCTCTAGGCCCTCAGACTGTAGGCCTGGAGGAAAGTACCACAAGCCTATAACCAAGTCTTCAACATAGCACCGCCCTTGTATTGCAGCTTGCCACCCATTCTCACTGACCCACATCTTGATGACCTCTAACGGTGGGATCTACCGGTTAGGATTCCCAACCCCCAGGATCCCATGGAGGATCCTGCGTGTGCCAACACAACGTATCTGCTGTGGCCCAGGAACTTACAATTGTTAACCAGTAGATGCATTTCCTGCAGCATGACTATATTGGGTCATGCCAAAGCAGGTATTTCCATACCACCCCTCTCTTCAGCTTATTACCGAGGCCATTTATGTGTCAGGAGAGGCCCTTCAGGGTCTGGCTTCAATTTGAGCCCGATTGTGTTGTACTCCCTATCTATCTCCTGATTCACTGCTTACATCTCCAGTCCCACCCAGCAAGGTCATGTGCTGTAGCACACATGCCCTCAAACAACCTTGTCAACTTGCTCCCCGTTAACTCCCATCCCAATCACCTCCCATTGCAAGCTCAAAACTACCCACCTTCCCAATGCCCGAGAGGCATGTTGCCCCAAAATCGTAATTGTAACTTAGGTAGAAACTTGTCTCTAGGTAAGGGCTGTTGTCACCTTCTGACGCTGGTGGTTTCACCCCCTGGACTACCAGCTTGCCCTTGCTGAGAGTGCCCGGGGTTCTCCCCCTACGTTCCAGGCAGCCATTTGTATCGACTCCATGACCCCATCCGGGAGCCACTATGGTCAGCCCAGCACGTCCACCATCATGGGAGTCATTCCTGTGAGGTCCCTATCTTCTCCGTTCCTCAGAGAACTTTTGGAGTCCTCCCCTGAGCCTTCTGAAGACTGTGCAATTTCCTCCCATCTGTTCCTTGTGGGCAGTGAACAGTTCCGCTGCAACTCCGCAACCACCTTTGGCCCTTTCAGTTTCCACCTGATCTTTCATCGGCGATGCTTTCGATTGGCGTCCCGGCCTGCGTCTCGACCTAGATTTCCGCCAGTCTCCTCGCTCTTGGTTCTCCTGTTTGTCCAGTAGTGTACAGCCCTTGCTCTCTAGCCATGTCCATACTTTGGTTGCTGGGTTGAAATAATAGGAGCGGTCTTGGTCCACCACCCTGAGTCGGAGTAGGAAGATGAGTGCCTATTTTAAATTCAGCATCTGCAGCTGCCATTTCACAGCCCTGAACGTTCCCTGGTGTTGGACCGCTTGAGTATAGTCAGGATAGATATTTACTGACCACCCCATCTATTTGCCATGGACCATGTGTAGGGGCACATTGCAGGATGTCATCTCTGTCCCAAAAGTTGGGGAGTCTGACTACCACTGCTCTGGGCTGTGTCCCTCGCCTCTGTGGACCACCCAGCACTCTATGGGCCCTCTCCACCATGAACAACTTAGAGGCTTTGCCTTCCATGACCACCTTCAGTAGCCAGTCCTCTAGGAAGAGTTCTGCACTGGGACCCTCGGTCAGTTCCGCAAGACCGACCACTCATATATTATTGCTTCGGGAACGGCCTTCCACATCCTCTACCCTTTCCTGCAGCCTTACCTTAGGGACTGGATTTGTTTCTCGTGTTCCACAGCGGTAGGCTGCAAGTGAGCAACAGCGGACTCCATCTCTCCCACTCTGTTAACCAATTATCTGTGGTCTGCCCGAAGACATCCGAGGTCTAGGGCCCCTGCATCAATTTTGCCTTTGAGTGCAACCTTGGTTTCCCCAATGGCTGCCAGCATCGCCGATGTGGGCACCTCCGGTCCTGTGCCCGAGAGGGGCTGGTCAGTGTCCTGCGTGGCCATCTGTCCCTGCTTTACCTCAGTCGGTGGACTCGGCTGTGCCAGTTTGGTGTGCACCATTGTGCAGATTAATGTTGAAGCAGACACATCCAGGTCTGCGCCTCCTCCACTCCGGAGCCAGGTGCTGCCAGACATTGGGGTAAGCCCCCACCCCAAGGAGGCCCAGCCCAGCGCCCCAGATTCCTCAGTCCTCTGGAGGGGGATGACCAGGCCACCATGACAGCCAGCCCCCGCGGGGCAGCTGCTCTCTACCCCCACTGGCACGAGTGCCCCCAGCTCACTTCTGGCTTCCCTGGTGTTGGGGAGTTACCATTCCCTTGGCTGGTCCCACTTCCTCCGGTACTGCTCCTCTCACAGTGTAACCGGGGATGGCCTCCTCATTGCGCTGCCTTGGGTCCGAGGCCACTGCCTGTACTTTAGGGCCTGTTGGTGTCACAGGGTCCGAGTGTAGGGCAGGCAAGGCAAGGGCAGGGGGAGGCGGCGGCACAGCACCCCACCTCACCACCAGTTTGGTTCACTGCCGCTCCTGCTTTTTCCCCAGCCACTGTCTGCGGCCTCTCTCCACTCCTCTGGGCCTCAGGGGGCAGCCTCCATAGTCCCGCAGGCCAGTCGCAGGCCCTTCGGGCAACACTGCTCTCCAGCAGGTCTCCTCTCCCCTGTGTTTTCAGGGATCCCACTCCAGTGAGGACACCCAGTGGCGTTCTCGATCTGTCTCCCTTCACCCGGGAGAAGACCCCCAAACTGCTAGTGTTCAGGACAATCACTGGGCCGATGCCATCTTGGTGCCGCTTTTACTGCGGCCGAACCATTTGCTACCTCTGGGGCCGTCCTCTGGGATGGCAGAGCCCTATGCGGTTGTCAGCTTAGCCCAGGTGACTTGGGCCATGTCGGGCTCGTAAAATGGCACCCAAGGTGCCAGGATTATCGCTTCCATGAAGGCTGCTGCCATGGAGCTTCAGTAACTCACGTCCAGCGTCGTGCTCAGCTGTCCATGCACCCTCCCCCCCCTTTGCCCCCCCAAGCTTGTTGCCAAAATTGGGAGATTTTGCGCACAAATAACGGTACAAACTTGGATTTTGAAGCTTTATTCAGTATAACAGTCCCTACAGGTGCATCCACTCACCCACTCTCATTCTGTCATCCTTCCACATCTAGAATCCTACAGCCGCCATTCTCATTTCAATACATCATCAACACAACACTATTTTACAGAGTGAACATTGCCTGTTTAACAGAGATTATTTCAGCATTCTTGCCCAGCCTGGCCCACATCCCTCTGCTCCCTCACCTTCATTCTGAGTATACTAGCAATCCTGATTTAGGAGCAAATGGGAGTTTGCACCCAAATCAGAAATATGACTTGTGGCAAATTTTTAGAGAAACTGAGTTGCCCCACTCAGATTTCAACAGGGTGAACATATCAAAATATGGCCTGAAAAAATGCATTAATCCCAGTTTATCACCATTGCAACTTATGGAATGTATCATATTGCAATTATACGGAGTCGGGGGGGGGAACAAAACAACATTATAAGTGAATCCCCATGCAGTAGTAACTTGAGAAAGCTGCTAGACAGTACAGCTCTCTGGTTGCAAATGACTTACTGGGGAGTGTTGATAGCTAACCGCAACTTCACCGGTTGCTTTCCATTGGCTTTGTGTTTTGTAAATCACATTTGCTTGCTTTCTATTCGTTGGTTTTGTTTGTGTTAGTCCATCCATCTTGTTTTTGTCCGTCACATGGAGCATCGCCTGATTACCATCTCTCTGATTGGCTCCTTCTATTGTTTCAGGAGTGCATGCTTTTTGGGAACTATTTTTTCTTTTTCATGAAGCACTCCATGAGTGTACATGTCTTACAATTTTCTTTCTTGTGTGCTTCTCTGCCCACCTCCAGCGTGCCATTTTATATTTTCTTCTGAATACGGCTCTCCCCCACCCACCCTGCTTTGCCTTTCGCTTCCCCCCTCCTTTTGCCTGCCGCTGCCCTTTCCTTTTCCCTGTCCTCCTGTCCGCCATTGGCGTTTGCTTTCCCCGCCCTCTGTTGCTGTTATGCTTTTCCCTCCATTCTCCCACCCTACGTACCTGTTGTCCTTTTGTCCAGCTCTCTCACACTTTATGACTGTTGCACTCCCCCCAGCCTGCCCTTTCTCCTTGTTGCCCCCACTCCAACTAGCGACCCTGTTTGTTTTCTTTTTTTTTTTAAAAGCACTTTTGCACAAAATATTTTTCAAAAACACTGTCTTTTGGCATTACTTTATTTTTACCAATCCATCTTACATTGGTACATAAAAAGAAAAAAATGCTTGCCTAGTTTTTAGGGGTACTGCGCACCTACAAAATGATGCAGTGGTTGCGTCATATGGCTTTTTCTTTTTTAGGTCGAAGCACAGCTGTCTGGTTGCAAAAGTCTTACTTAGGACATATCAATAGCGGACCTGGAAAGCAACTCAGCCCAATGATTTGCATTAGCGTTGTGTTTGTTGCACACATTTGCTTGCTTTCTATTCGCTGGATTTATTTGTTTTAGTCCGTCCATCTTATCTTTGTCCCTCCCACTCTCTGGCTGGCTCCTTCTATTCTACCATGAATGCTTGCTTTTCAGGAACTATTTTTTCTTTTTCATGAAGCACTTCATGAACATGAATGTGTTTTCCTGTTGCCTCTCTTGTGTGCTTCTCTGGCCACCCCCAGTGCTCCAAACTATTTTCTCTCTTCTTTTTTCTGTGCTTTGCCCCACCCATTTCTCTTTGCTTTCCTCTGTCCTCCCATCCTTCATTGCTATTTGCTTTCCCCCGCCCTCTGTCCCTGGTGTACTTTCCCCCCCTGCCCTACCACCCTTGGTACCTGTTGTGCTTTTGCCCTACCGTCCCACCTTCTGTGCCCATTGTTCTTTTGTCAGACCCTCTTACCCTCTGTGCCCATTGCACTCCCCCATCCTGCCATCTGCTTTGCCTCCCACCCTCTCCCGACCCCAACCCACACCCCATTTGTTCTTGTTTTTAAAGTGCAAAAATCTTTACAAATTGCTTTTTTTTCACTGCTTTTTATTTACCAATTTATTTCAGAAAAGTAAATAAAAAGAAAACATATGCTCTTCTCTCTTCATTTTCTAGGCGCATGCCGAGGCTGCATCATAGGGTTTTTTCTATTTTTAGTCGTGGGTCACAACAGCCACTGTGCTGTACAGCATGGCTAAAAATCATTGGCAAACTCAATAGGTCTCAATTGCGAGACCCATTGGCTTTGCCAATGCTTATTTTTAGCCATGCTGCACAGCAGCTGCAGTGCTGTACGGCATGGCTAAAAATCATTGGCAAAGCCAATAGTTCTCTCAGGTGAGACCTATTGGCTTTGACAATGCTTATTTTTTAAATACTTTGACATCTGTGAACACGGGTCACATGGGGTCAGTCTGGTGTCCCAGTTTCCTGCTTCTCCTCCCTCATAGCGTGTTTCTTTTGAGTAACTCCAAACTGGAGTGCAAGTGAAGGACTGCACAGGAAATGGATCTATAACATCAAAGCTGGGCCTGGGCCAACATGGCAAGGAGCCATGTGACATGTATGCTTGAAGAAGTGGGCCAGTGAAGGAAGATGGAAATATCGAAAGACAACAGAGCGATTGGGAAATATTTATCACTTTCCAAATTCTAGAATGGAATCAATTATATGAGACAGCTGAGGAATCTGGAGAAGTCTGCTTTGAACTGCGAATTCATAAATAAGTGGAGGCCTCTCCTCTGTAAGGGCTTTTGAAGTTGAGCAGCAGATGCCTGTGGCTAGCAAGGAAAGGGCAATGTAAAAGCATGATTTAAAGTGATGAACTCAGCTCTGCCCACATAGAAGGCTTGTAAATTGGTTGAGCTCCTGGGATAGTGCCTGAGAAGACAAAAAGCACAAGGAAGTGACCAAGGACACTTGGCTCCACCTTGAACATCTGGCTCATGTCTGGTGCATTTTGTGCTTAGTGCCAGTGCAGGGGTGATTACAAAGGGTTCTGCCAGAGGGTATTTTTGTAAAGAAAAGTAACAATAGCTGAATGGTGGGACTGGGATAATAAACCATTCACTGCAGTCATGTTTTTGCACAGTTGATGTCATGACTCACCCTTCGTGACGGTTGATTATATGTTTGGGACCTATTTGGCCAACCACGAGTTGGCATGTGCTTCAGTCTCCTCACAGTACTCTCTTAGGACTTCTGTTGTTTAGGTTCTGCTGGCAGTTCCAACGTGGAAAAGGTGGGAGTTTTGGGTTCATGGCTGTTACTGCAATGGTGGCAATCAGGCAGTTCCAATTCATGCATTCTCAGATGATGTGTGCTCTTGCCTACCCCAAGAAGGCATGGGAAAAGAATGGTGATTCTCCAGTTAATATGAAGAGAGAATCTAGAATAATACATCAAGACTTTTAATGCAACTCTTTGCAGCAATTTCAAAATGTCTCTGAAGCTTCCCAAAGCATACAAACCTGCAGCCAGCTCAAAACGGTTTATGTGTTGTTTCTTCTTCAGTCCTAATCAACAACCCCCTTTTCCCTGAGGGCCCATGCGTGCAACCCAGCCATGCAGACTGACATCTGTTTCCAAAACAAAATGTGGTGCACATCCAAATATTTCTCAGCCATTCCATGCCTCCAAATTCTCTAGTCACCAACTCAACTCTCCTCTCACCTCCATTGGCAAAACAATCTTGTCACCATAAACCCTTTCACAAACCTGTCATTTTCACTCTCTATAACACAGAATAATACAATGGACCTTTGAAAATGGCTTGAATTCATGAGGACAAAAGACCAATCATCCTTGCAAAATCCCTTAAAGGTAAATTCTTCTTCCTAAATAAGTGACATAGGGCCAGATATATCAATATTAGGAAAAGCGATTACCTAATTGTGATTCTCTGTGAATCGCAATTAGGAAATCACTATTCCTAATGTATGAAACCCATAAAGTTTCATTTAGCGATTCCTAGTGAATTAATTAATATTAATGAGGTAGGTCGCAATTTGCGACCCATTAGGAATCGCTAAAATCACAGGGATGGTCTTTAAGGACAACCTCAGCTCTGCCTCCCTGGACGTTGTGTGGGACACATTCAAGGCTTATCTCAGAGGGGAACTACAAAGCCTGTCCTCTGCTCAAAAAAGGGTTGAACGTTTAAGCTTAAAGGCTTTGGAGGATAAAGTAGGCTCATTGGAGGGTGATTTGCTTCAAGCTAGAACGAGGCCCCCCGATGTCCAGGCAAGGTTACAGAAGCAACTTGAAGATGCAAGGCTAGTGTACAGGGTCTATTTGGATCAAAAATGCAGAGCTCAGTGGAATGCCAGGTCTATGCAAATCTTTGAATACGGGGAAAAATACGGTGCTTTATTGGCCTGGAAGGCTCGGGCAGGCAGGTCTAGGAATTTTATTAATAAATTGGTCATGAATGATAGAGGGGAAACCTCGGGAAAGCAGGAGGATATGCAGGCCTGCTTAGTGTCTCTATTTTCTAGTTTATATGGGGAAGAAATCTCTCCCAATTTAGAGTGTATTAAGGCCTGGTTGAGGAAGCTGCAGCTACCCAGTTTAACAGCTACGAGTGGTAAGGCACTCAATGCTCCAATAACTAAGGAGGAGATTAGCTTGAGTATAATTAAAAGTAGGGAGGGTAAAGCCGCAGGTACCAATATTCTACCGAACGAAGTGTATAATCTCTTAATAGAGGAGTTGACACCATTCTTGGAAGCTTTGTTTAATTCAATCTATAGGCATGGTGGACAGGTCCCTTAGTCCTGGAAAGAGGCCACAATAGTCCTTATTTTGAAACCTTCCAAGGATCCTACTAGAGCGGATTCCTATCAGCCAATCTCCCTGCTTAATGCGGACTATAAGATCTTTATGAGTATTTTAGCGGGGAGATTGGCTAAGCTTGCCCCTCAGCTTATACACTTAGATCAGAAGGGTTTTATCCCCAAGAGATAGATACAGGAGCAAACCCAACAGTTAGTTGGCACTATAGATCTTGCCATAGAACGATCTGCTCCTCTGGCTGTAGTAGCGTCGGATGCGTTTGACCGAGTATGTTGGGTCTTTCTTTGGAAGGTTTTGAGCACAATGGCATTTGTCCCTAAATTTCTTAATAAACTTAAGGTGGTCTGTGAAGAAGCATCGGCTAGGATTTTCTTTAATGGTACATCAGCCCCCAGCTTTAATATACTAAGAGGGACACAGCAGGGCTGCCCTCTATCTCCTCTTCTTTTTGATATTTATATAGAGCCTCTTGCTCAACAGCTGAGATTGGACGCTTTTGTTGTTCCATTTAGCTCTCCGCACTACAGCTGCAAAGTCGCGCTTTATGCCGACAACCTATTAATTTATAGGGCTGATCCTCTGATTTCGAGTCCGAGGGTGGAATAATTATTGGCGGAATTTGGCTCCCTCTCTGGTTACTTAGTAAACACTGCTGGAACATCACGGATTGGGAGGGGAGAGTGAGTTCCAATTTTAGATATTTGGGCGTTATAGTAGTGAGTGATATAGATGAAATTCCGCAGCTTAATTTGTTAAGGGTCACTAAACAATTTTTGGACGTGTTAATTTAATAAAAATTATCATTCTTCCTAAATTAACCTATCTTTTTAACGTTATCCCTCTTGGGTTTCCCAAACAAGGTATAGATAAAATTCAGGGGAAGGTTGCAAGCTTTATTTGGGCTAATAAAGGAGCTAGGTTGTCTTGGTAAAAACTCAGACGCAAGTTGATTAAAGGGGGATTGGCCTTACCTGATTTTAACTGGTACTGTGTCGCTTTTCCAGTTTAAAAATATTCGAATGCTCCTGGTAAAGACAGATGATTCCACTTGGGGGAAACTTTTGGGGCAAATGGTGAGGCTTTGGAGTGTGGAGGGCTTTCTGTATAAGTTTGGTGCTCCCAGGTTTTTTACGAAAGTTCGACAAAAAGTATTAAGATCTGTCTTAAATACATGGTATAACGTCAGGAGGAGGTGGGGCATTGGTTATTATTCAGACTTAGCCCCAGTTTGGGACTCTCCCGGAACCACAGAATGTTTGAAGGACACCTTAAGTCTTCCACTTAGGAAGGCGGGGGTTACAACTTGGTCAGATCTGTTGTTATCAGAGGGAGTGTATCCTTGGTAAGTACTAAAGGCTAAAACTGGTAATGAGCTGTCCAGATTTAAGTTTATCCAACTATCCTCTTTGTTTGTAGCATCTAAAAAGGAGATCGGGGGTGTCTGTGAGTTGGAGACTTCTCTTCAGGACATTAGACCTAAGAACAAGGAGGTTGCAAGGTGGTACGAGAGACTCCTGGTGGCAGAGGAAAAGATGCTACCACCACTCTATTCGGTGTGGAGTGGAACTCTTCTTGTGGGAGATATTAAGACAGTATGGGATAATTCTTTGAAGACTCTGTACTCAACTGTCAAAACAGCTAACCTAAAGAGGAACCACTTCTTCACTATGAATTGCCTTTATTGGATCCCACACAAAATATCCAAGTTTGCCCCTCAACCTCACCCTAAGTGTGTAAGGTGTGGTTGTGTAGGAGCTAACGATGTTCATATTTTTGTCGAATGCTCGTGCCTGAGTGACTTTTGGGGTGGAATAGAACTTGCACTGAAAGGTATCTTTGGTCAGGAAATCAAATTGATTGCAATGCTTATCCTCCTAGGAGAAGATGGAGTATTAACTACGCTGTTGAGGCGGTCCCACAGAAGGTTGCTCTTTTATTTGATTCTTATCGCTAGAAGGGAAATCTGTTTGAAATGGAGGGACCCTTTGCCTCCGAGAGTGGAAGATTGGGTCAGGGCTGCTGCTAGGATCTGTCGGTTGGATCAGGGAACAGCAAAGAGTCCCAATTTGACTATATGGACTGACTTCTCAATCTGGTGCAGCTCTTTGGGTGTTGGTTATCCGTCCCAATGATTACACCGAGTCACTGGTAAAGGTGATGGTCCAGTTTGGAAATGGACCCGGGTGAATGCAGTGACCGCTGGGCGGATAGTTAGACGGTGCGGTTTGCAGACGCTCTTTGGTGATATGAGGGGGAAAAAATCAAAAAAATCACAGGGATGGTTGCCTGCTAAGGTCAGCAGAATACCATGTCTGTGATCGCTTCTAAATAAAGCAAACTTTTTTTTAAATGTAGCCTCTTTTTCCTTAAAGGAAAACGGGATACGTTTAAAAAAGAAAAATGAAAAGTTTTTTTTCATTTTTTAAGAGTAGACAGAGGTCCGTGGGACCACTGCCTGCTCTTAAAAAAATGTTTCACAACCATTCACAAAGGGAAGGGGTCCTTTAGGGACCCCTTCCCATTTGCGAATGGATTACCACCTACTTGAAGTAGGCAGTAAAATATGAATGTTTAGCGACCGCATTTTGGTCGCTAAACATTCTTACCTACCACTGTGATTCCATATTAGGAAGGGATGCCCTAAACACGCCCTTTCCTAATACCGAATCGGTATGCATTCGCTATTCCAAATTGCAAATCAGTAACATGTTACAAAATCGCAATTTGGGAATGATACATACCAAAATGCATTTTTCCGGTTGCAAACTGCCAGATTCTGCAGTCGAGCCGTTTGCGACATCTGGCCCTTATTTCTTTCCTTGTTAACTTCACCTTTTTGTGCTAATAACAATTTTGCCTGCACTGTGTTTACTTAAAACCCCAAACATTCCACCTTCTTTGAAGGAGAAAAAAATTGACTTCTCTTTGTTGATTAAGAAACTCAAACACTCCAAAACATTCTTCATGATAATCTACTGATCGTTCGACTCTTCCTCACATGAAAGAATATCACCTGAATAAATAAATAATCAAATTCCCCTTTCTCCTAATTATGATACCACTGGTCTCAACACCTTGGTAAAACACCAACAGGAAGAGGAGAGGCCAAAAGGTATACACAGAGACTCAGAATGCTGTTGCCTTCACCTGAACTGGAGAAAGGACTGACTGTTTTCCTCCATTGTGACTGTGAAATGAGTGCCTTTTAAATCTAATTTAACCATCCAATTGTTCTCCAGTGGTGTGTCTCTTAGCAGATTGATTGCCTCATCTTGAAATGTTTGTGAAACACAAATTTGTTCAGCTCTCTTAAGTTTATCACTGGTCTCCATCCTTTGTCCTTTGTTTGTATCCGAAAATGGTTGCTTACAAATTCCTTTCAACAATCCTTCGCGTGCACAATTGCACCTTTCTCTAACATTTGCATGATCGTCCAGTCCACTATTTCCATTTGCTCCTGATCCCAAACAAACTGTCTTGAAGCCTCTGCCTAATCTTCTTTGTTGATAATTATGTAGGGACCATGGCTAACCATGTCCTGCATATAGTCCCCTCATGCTGGCCCTTCCAAAAACACTGCTTCTAAAAACTTTTCTCATGTTGTTATGGACTTAATTGTGAGCCATGAAGGTTGAGACATATTTCCCTAGAAAGTTGAAAAGACATTCTCCAAATAGTAATCATTCAGCGACGTCACTGCCACATTCTTTAATTTTGGCATAACAGTTCTTGTGAGCACACTATCAAAAAAATAACAGAAAGCCAAAAGTTTCATTCACTTTGAAGTTCTTTAATTACTTTTTCCTGTGAACCTCCTAAACCCAACACATGTTTCAACAGGCCACAGAGCATTGACTTCTTTAGGGCTTAATATTTCAAAAATGATTTAGTATGTTGCAGTCTTCTAAGTTCTTGTAATTGATGCCCCATAATTGAGTCTCTAGTTTCATAAACTAAGTTGAGAGAGTGCACTGTGAGCCGTGGTTATCCCGGTCATTGGTCTCAGCTCAATTCCTTACACCGAATCACAACGTATATTTTTCCAGGTTCCTATACGTATTGTTTGAGTCTGTGCTGCGCAGGGAGCAAAGTCGCTTTCTGACAGGCTTTCTATGTCGGAAAGCCCGACATAGAAAGCCTGTCGGAAACTGACATCGAAATCCCGACGGTGGAAACGCCGTCGTTTAGGGATTTTGTGCCGGTTCCGAGTGGCCGACGGGCTCCATGAGTCCGTTTGAAGCCAGCCGGAATGACCAGCCGGTTTCAATTCCGACCGCCTAGATTGAGCTAGGCGGTCGGAATTGAAATCTTTGATGACGGTCGGAAAGCCTCCAACCTGTGGTCGGAGGCTTTCCGACCGACATCAAAAACAGGATCTAAATGTCTGGAGAAAGAAGAAAAGACGTCCTCCTACATTGTTTGGTGTAGGAAATTGGGGATTTTTTGGTTGAGGGGGCTGGAAACCTGTCTCAAGCTACAACATCACAATCCTAGTCAGGGTGAACCACGAAAGTCACTAAATTAACCTCTGTTTAACCATCTGGTAGCTTGGTACAGAAGCAGTCAGACTTTGCTTAGAGACACTGTGTTATGTATTTATGCAGCATACAAACAGTAATAAAGTGAAAACAAAAAACAAGAGATATCCCAAACCAATTCAGAAAAATAGAGTACAATTTAATAAATAAAATGATGCCAAGAGGACAAAAATTAATCAGTGGGACTGGAGATATGAATTTTTTTTGTTTTATTTAGGTATAGCACCTAAAGGGACAAAGTGCCACTTGCAGTCATCTGGCCGTGCTAGACTGGGTGAAAATGACAGGTTCAGGCCGACCATGATGGAGCACAGGCGGATACACGGACAAGATTAGTCCCACTGAAAGAGTTACCTTCAAAAGTCCAGCGCGAAGAGTTCCATTCACGGTGGAGGGGGCGGCGAGGAACAAGGAGAGCGTTGCCGATGGTCGTTGGTGTAGTGCGAAGAACAGGTCAAGCGTCACAGACGGTCGTCGCTCCAGTGCAAGGATCCTGTCAGGCGTTGCAGATGGACGTTGTTGGAGATTTATGTTGGCGTCACCAGGGGCTATCGATGCTGTTAGCACAAAGTGCAGATCTCGTGCTGCCAGCTGTCACTAGTGGTCACTGTGGCGCAAAGAGTCAGATTCATGTTAGCAGGTAGCACAGGTGGCAAGATCTTGGCGAGAACAGGCCCATTCATGGTCAGGGAGAGCCCAAAACTTCAGCATTTCTCCTTTCTTTGAAGGAGAGCTCAATGAAGGCACACCAAGGGTCCAGGACCTTAGGGGCACCTCTTGGGGATCAGGTATTCACTCCAGAAGAGGCCAGCAGGGCTCAGGCAGGTCCAGTTGTAGATCCAGCCAGAAGGTCAGCTGGGCAGCTGCAGGGAGGCCTCTGAAGCTTGTTATGGCCCTGTAGCTCCTAACAGGAGGTCAGCTGACCCTTGGAGTCACTTCAGCCTGGGGTGAAGGGTACAGGTCCAGTCTTCCTTCCCAGCTAGTAGGGCAGCAGGCAGAAGGGCAGCAGGGTAGCAGTCCTTCTGGCAGCAGAGCAGCACAGCAGTCCTTCTTCTGTGGTATCCATAGGTGCAGAGCTGTACTGAAGAGTTGGGTCTAAGGGTGCAATATTTATAGTTGGTGCCCATTTTGAGGGAGGAGAAGGTTCTGGAGGTTTCCACCCCAGAGGTGTTTGGAATTTCCTACCTACCTGCCCTGGCGACAAAAGACTAGCGTCAAACCCTTTGTGAGTGTGCTCAGGCAGACCCTTTGTAATATGCAGTGTGGTAGGTGACAGTTCCGCCCTCCTATCAAGTCAGAGATGGCCCATCCTGCTAACACCTATTCCCCCTTTGTCTCACAGTCTGGGATCAATACACAAAGACCAACTGCCAGTTACACCTAATCATGTAACCCAGGATACAGGCCGCAGGCACCAAATGGTTAGAAAAAGAAAATACCAACTTTCTAAAAGCTGCATTTTCCGAATTTTGACTTAAAATCCAAATGTAGCATTAAAGAGGGCTTTAAATTACAATTCTTTAGACTCCAAAGTTGAAATTCCTACCTGCTCCCTATTGAAAGTTATCACTTATTAAATGTAATAAGTTAACCCAATGTTATCCTGTGGGCGAGGTAGGCCTCACAATAGTAAAAAACAAATTTAGGAGTTTTTCACCAACAATACATGTAAAACCTAAAAGTACATGTCCAACTTTTAAAATACACTGCACCCTCCCCTTTCGGCTGTTTAGGGCCTACCCAAGGGATGGCATATATGTATTTAAAAGGGAGGTTTAGGCCTGGCAAAATTTTTATTTTGCCAGGTCGAAATGGCAGGTTAAATCTGCATACACAGGCAGCAATGGCAGGCCTGAGACATGTTTAAAAGGCTACTTAAGTGTGTGCCACAAAGTGTGCTGTAGGCCTACTAGTAGCATTTCATTCACAGGCCCTGTGTACATGTAGTACCACTTCACTAAGGACTAATAAATAAATTAAATGTGCCAATTGGTGTAATCCAATGTATCCATGTTTTAGGGAGTAAGCACATACACTTTAGCACAGGTTAGCAGTGGTAAAGTGCACAGAATCCGAAGACCAACAAAAGCAGGATCAGCAAAAATGGAAGAGTAAGGCAAAAAGTTTGAGGGGGATCACCTTAAGGCTGACAGATCTAACACCCCTGAACAAAATGGAATTGATAAAGGATCCACTGTTGACATTGTCAAGATGTCATTTAGGTTAAGAACTCATTCATGAAGGTTTCTTCAAGAATAATTTATTGTGTTTTTGAAGGGGAGGGATGTGTTACGTTTTATGCACCTTTCATTCTGATTTTATGTGTCTTACATCCTGTTTCCCCCCTTACTCCCCTCTGCCTTCCCCACTGCGCTCCCTCCTGTTATGATGCATTCCATGGAACATTGCTGGTTGTGACTGTTATTATTTGTATTCGAGACGTACCCTCTTCAGTTTTGGTCACAAATAAACATTCTGCTTCCTCACAGTTACCTGCGTTATTTCAATGCCTTGATATCTCATGCTAAGGCCACTCTTTCCTTTAGGATCCTGCTTGTGGCATGTGTTCCTACACAATGCTCCTCCTGTCCTGTTTGATTATCTACTTCCTTTCCCTCTTGTTTCTCCGCTGAAGTATTTGGCAGAGGATCCGTTGTGCGCCCCAACGTGCAACTCTCTGCCCCCCACTAAAACGACTCCCAAGGAGATAGACACATGCCATTAATGTGGTTTAACCAAGGGCGTAGCCTTTTATTCACATAGTCACATTGCATCAGTGAGGAATAATAACCATAGTAAAGCACACATTATTGTTATGAGAACAAAGGACATCAGATCAGCCAAAGATATAGTTATGAGAATACAGGGCGTAAGATCAGTAAAACAACTCAAAGATTGTGCAAGCAATAAAACAGTTGGCAACACTGCGGAATGTAAAAGTGCCAACAGGCCCCTTTTCCATATCCATCTCCGACGCCCTCAACCAAGGGCATCCGGGGCATAACTTAGTGGCAACTTCCCCTCCATCACTCAGAGGGGCAATACCCGCAGTTCCACATACACCAGGGCACCGCATAGCGCTCCGTCCCTGCCTGGGTACCTGTCCTGTCACCAGGCAAACCCCCCAAAATGTTCAACTCCAGGTATCCCAGGGTAGGGCAGAATGATTGAGGACCACCAGCAGGTCAGTCCCCCCTACAGCCTGCCCAGTGCCCGCACAAAACAACACCCTTCCAAGGTGCAAGTTCAGTAAGTCAGTCCAAATTTTGGGTAGCCCCCTTTTTCAGCTGCAAGAAATCCCACCAAGGTATGTTGGTTGTGTGCGGTGGAGAGAAAGAAGAGGCTGATCCCTCACCTCGAGATGCTTTATAGGTTGCTGCTCCAGGCACCCACAGACACCTCACTGGCACTCTCTTCCTGTTGAAAGAGACAAGGGACCACCTTGCTTTGGCTCCTGTCCATGGGGCAACTAAGGGTACCCTACTGCTATTTGCAGGGGGCACCTGGTCATTCTATGTTCTCTGTCTTAGTAAGACATAGGGAGACATTGGGGCTGGCTCATTCCATATCACTACCTCCAAAATTTGCCTGACAGTGGAAGGGATGGGAGCTGATTGGTAGTTAAATTGTGAGCGCCATCAATAAAACGAGAAGCTTGGAGTTGTATCTGACGGTGTCCACGACTGGTTAATGAAAACATTATGAAAAGAGAAGAGGGGCTTCCCCGAGCATCCCAGATACAGCTCACGTGTTTGTTTGATTATTGCATATTCATAAAGTGTTTTGCTCCCCCGAATGTGTCCTGGCGCTAAAAACAACTGCAGCTACCTCAAGATTAAAGGAAAAGATTGGATTAGGCCATAACGAGATGGGGCTTAGGGAAAAACAGGTAGTCTGTTGTGCTACACAGTGAGATTGTGTCGGTGATCCAAGGGTATCAGCTTTAAAGGAAAACAAGCACCAACCAGCACAGGTATGGCGGAAGCAGCGCATTTAGAAGGGCCAAAGGGGAAGATCTTCATGAACCTGAATAAGTATGCTAGCCAGCGACACAAGGTGAGGGACAAAAGAAAAAGAGACATCAAAAAGTACAACTAGATTATGGACTTCATTAACAGGGGAGGGTGGAGATCCCAATTTAATTTAAAACTTTTGGCAGCAGTGCATGTCGCTAATGAGGAGATGCAGCTATGGAAGATTGCGTGTGCGTGTTACCTACAAAACAGATGAGTTCGGTTTTGTACCTCCCAACACTCTAACATGAAACATTAACAAGTGCAAAGTTGAAAGACTGCCTCCGCTGGCACTGAAATATGCGGTTTAATGTTAAGCATACAGCGGAAGTGTAGCATAGTGATGTTGGCACCTTGGCACTGAGGATGGCTTCTGTAGTGTCGCAGTTCCTGAGCAAACGACACTGACTCAATTATGCGGTGGGAGCTTTATTATGTACACGTCTGCCTTCTCTCATTTCCTGCTCCTTTCTAACTTTCTGACCCCTCCTGTTCCGCCTCCCATGCTCCTCCCACCTCTACACCTCCTGTGCCGGTCCTAGTGCGCGGCACGTCCTACAACATTACATCTCCCCCCTTCTTAAACAACTTGAAACACCTCAGATGTGTCCGTTCATATCAGAATAAACAATAAAAGAAAACAACATAGTTACAGTTCTTCAATGAGGCGAACTGGTCTTCGATGGATTCGCTGCGGCCGGTGAGCTACCTCCTGAGTCGCCTGCTCACCTTCACCAGGAGAAGTGGAAGGCCGATGATCACTTACTAACTCAGGTGCGTCCCCTTTCAATGCACTGCTAGGCACAGTCAACGCTTCTCTGACAGCGGGCGTGCATTTCTGGAAGTGTGCTACATTCCTTGTGACCCTCTTGTCCTCCGACGCAGCTGTGATCATGGTCCCTTTTTGTTTTGTCACCAACAGTGGGCAAGCATGATATCGACAGTCTGCTTTTCTCTGTTGTTCTTGCCGTACCAGCACCCAGTCTCCTTCCTGAATGGATGACTGTGCAGCTTTTCTCCGACTGTCCGCGTATTGAATGAATGAATGAATGAATGAATGAATGAATGAAATTCGTACTTGTAAAGCGCACTGCTACCCCAGCTGGGGTGTCCTGGCGTATTCTTTCATCTTCTCCTTTTTCAGTCTGTCTCTTGCTACTAATTCTTCGTGATCAGAGTCTTGAGGAGTACCACTAGCTATGTCTTCCCAAGCGGGTATTCTTGTGCGCACTGTGCGACCCAACATTAAGGTTGCGGGGCATCTGTCTGTGGTAGTATGTGGTGTGGTTCGATATGCTCGTAACACCTCATTTAAAGCCACTTGAACCTCACACTTTGAAAGTTCTGCTTGCTGGATGTTTTTTTTTTAGAGTGGCCATAAATCTTTCTACCATCCCATTGGCCTGTGGCCACAGGGGGGTGATCTTCCTGTGTCTGAAATTCAAGTGGTTGGCAAATGCGGCAAAGTCTTGCCCATTGAATGGTGGGCCATTATCTGTTTTCACTACCATCGGTATGCCCCATGCTGCGAAAACCTCATCCAACACAGGTATAGTGGTGCAGCTTTGGTTGACGCTATGAGGTGCGCAATTTGGAAACGTGAGTACTCGTCCATTATGACCAGGATGTATTTGCCAGATTGCAACGGGCCAAAGAAATCTACTGCGACATGTTGCCAGACACCGTCCGGCAATTCTGACATTTGTAGAGGCGCAGGTGGATCCTCTCGACTTACTAGCTGACACTGCGGGCAGTCTTTCAGTGTGAGTTCAACCATCTGATCAAGCGTAGGGAACCAGACCCGCTCCCGCAGTGCTCTCTTCGTGGCTACAATACCTCTGTGCCCTTCATGCGCTAGGTTGATAACTCCTTGGCGCAGCGGTTTCGGAATGATGATCCGTTTCTCTCGTAGTAAAAGACCATCTGAGGTGATGGACAGTTCATCCTTCACATGTCTAAAGGAGGACAGTTCATGACTGTCAATTTGTTCGCTCTGTCCGGACTCTTCCAGATGTCTCCAACTGTTTGTCTGGATGCGATGTTTCACATTTTGTAGGGTAACATCCTCATTGGTGGCTTCACGGATGGCCTCCAACGGGACTGCTGGTGGTTTGGCTTGAGCCACTACAAAATGGATGTATTCCTCCGCTAATGATGGATTTGATTTGGACGTTGCCTTAGGATGTCTCGACATATAGTCAGCTGGATTTGCAGCTTTTCCAGGTTTGTGGACGAAAGTATAAGTATACTCTTGAAGGCGGATGCCCCAACGCTCTATTCTGGGTGGCATTTAAAGCTGCGACCTTTTCAGGATCAGGTCTCATGCCTGCGCCTGAGAAAATGTGTCCAAAGAACTTTAATGTGGATTTGTGGAATTCGCATTTGTCTTTATTTAATGTTAGGTTGGCATCTAACAGAGCATGACAAACTCGGTCCAGCGCCTTGTCGTGTTCTTGACTCGTTGCTCCATATACGAGAATGTCATCACTGTAGTTTAGAGCGTTGGGAATGTGATGAATTACTTTCCTGATGGCCTCTTGAAAGATCTCAGCGGCAGATGAGACCCCAAAGCTGAGCCTTTTGTATCTGAACAGGCCTTGGTGAGGCGAGAATGTGGTGATATATCTCGATTTTTCGTGGAGTTCCAGCTGGTGATAGCCCTTATTGAGGTCTAGTTTGGAGAATATTTGCGCCCCATTGAGTGACGCAATCATGTCGCTGATGTGAGGTCACGGGTGTCTCTCTCTTTCAAAGGCGGTATTAGGTGCCCTCATATCAACACAGAGACGCACTTTGCCAGGTGCGCCCTTTTTCGGTACTACGACCACTGGAGAGACCCAAGGAGTGGGTCCTGATGTTCTCTCAATGATGTCAGCCCGGAGAAGATCCTGCAGTTCCTCCTCTACGGACTGTTGAAGGTGAAATTGAATTTTCCTGTGATGTTGTGCTATGGGTGTCACACGTTCATTTATGTGCAATCGAACTTGACAATGAGCCATTTTTCTGAGCCCGGTGAATAGTTTTGGAAACTTGTGAACTATATCAGGTTCGTAATCAACTCGATACAATATTTCTACTAGTTGAAGTCGTTCCGCCGTGCAGGCTAAGAAAACAATCTGCTTCAGGACCGTCAATGACATGAATGCGGGCTGGAACAGTCCTGTCTTAGTGTGTGAGATTAGTCTGAAATTGTCCTAGACATGGTAGAGGTTCCTTTGACATCCATGTGTATACTCGCGCAGCAGCTTTATGCAGGTGTGGTTGTGGATTCATTTTATTGTATTCTGCAACTGAAATATAGTTGAGAGATGCCCCACTGTCCAGTACAAACTTGGCCAGGTGTGTGTCCATTTGAAGATGTAGTCGCGGGTATTTCTTCAGCCGGTCAGGATCCGCGACCATGCAGACATATTCATCACTGTCTTGCGATACTGGTGACAGCGACCTCGACTCACGAGATTGTGATCGGCGCGATTTGTATGTGCCATGAGAATGACGGCTGGACCTTGAAGAGCCAGTGGAAGAATCTCTGCGGTCCCACACTGCCTTAGCATGATGGCGAGTGTTGGATTGTCTTGATTGTCTGTAACTGTCTCTGTGAGTTTCTTTGCGAGGTGCTCTGCAGACGTTCTCAAAGTGATTGTCCCTGCCACACTTCCTACATCTTTGGCCTAGTGCAGGGCAAGTCTCAGTGTGAGGGAAGTCATATCCACAGCGATAACATTTAAGTTGGCGCTCCTGTCGTTTGTCAGTCCGACTGGGACTGCGATGACGACGACTTGCATGATAGGACTGAGCCTTGGATCTCGATGATCGTTGCTTTGCAGGGGAAGACCTGTCTGTGTTGCGAGATTGGAGCCGGAATGCCTGTTCTCGTTTTTCGCCTCTTCCTGCTTCCATTCGCTTTGCGTGTTCTTCCGCCTGATCCTGTACTCGCGTCATTTCTTCAATCTCATCAAGGGAGTAACTTTTCTTTAATAGACGTCTTCATAATGACTCAGACTGGCATCCTTCTATGATTCGCAGACGAAGAGTGTCTTCCGTCGTGAAAGAGTCAAATTCACAGTAGCAGGCCAAACGTCTGAGGCGCGTGATGAATGTGCCCATGGACTCATCTTTTTCTTGAGATGCCAGATTAAATGTGTACCTTTCATAATCAATGTTCCTTTTGTGAAGATATTTTCTGTTTAGAGCGTCACGCACGTTTGCGTATGACGACGCAGCATCAGCCGGAAGTTCCTTTATAATCTGACCATCATCTTTCCCAATTAGATTGTGTAGTGCAATCAGTTGCTGATCCTCATTAGTCACATGTGAACCTTTCATGAAGTCTTCAAAATCTTCTAGCCATTCCTGCCAGCGAAGACCCATGCCTCCCCCAGATATAAGGACTAGGGGTTCCGGCGGGCATAGAAAAGGAACTCCAAGCATGGTAAGTCTGTGGCCTGTCTGGGACGTTGATGTAGGGGACTCCGGCCTGGCGCTGGTGCCAGCGGAGGCATGACGATGTATTGACGTTGGGGACCCAGACATGGTGTATGGATATGTAGAGTATAGTTGACGGTATCATCACTTGTGATAGGGTGCAGGATCAGTAGCAAGGAACCCAGGACTGCAGCAGTCACAACAGCTAATTGACATAGACCTGTCACTCCTAGTATTAATGATGTGCAAATACAGGCAGCAGGGAGACGTGTGGTCCACTCCACCAATTGGTATAGTCAGTATTTCCAGGAAATTATATGAATTTAAGCCCTTTGCAGTGTTGGAATGTGATTCTCGGCACTTGCCTGACTTTAAAATGGCTGCTGTACAATCCTCGCAGGGGATTGGCCGAGGCGCCTGACTTTAAGATGACCGCCGGGGAAATCTTGCTCCTTGCGAGAGTACAGGCCAGAATTGGAGGTCGGCGGCAGCGCAGGAGCAGGCTAACACTAGGACCTACGTGAGTGGAGAAAAAGCAGCCAACGGGTCCAGGACCATTCCTCCACGCCTCCAAAGACACTCGTGGGCAGAAGCGGCAACGCGGGCACAGCACAGCCCGGATCCTGCGCGACCAGGGTGAGCTCCCAGGTCGCGTCTATAGCGATGCACAGCAGGAAACACACGCGACTGGGGTGAGCGCCCGGGTCGCGGCACAGCCCCACAGCTCCGAGGCAACGGAGCGCACAATAGGACGGCAGACACAGCAGGGACAAGACGCGACCGGGGTGGGCTCCCGGGTCGCAGAACAGCACCGCAGCACCGAGGCAGCGGAGCGCTCGACGGGACACTCCTGCACCAGGTAAATGCAGCCAAGGTCCACGACCACCGTCGTCGCCAGCTGTAGTGTCGCAGTTCCTGAACAAACGACACTGACTCAATTATGCGGTGGGAGTTTTATTATGTACACGTCTGCCTTCTCTCATCTCCTGCTCCTTTCTAACTTTCTGACCCCTCCTGTTCCGCCTCCCATGCTCCTCCCACCTCTACACCTCCTGTGCTGGTCCTAGTGCCCGGCACGTCCTACAACATTACAGCTTCTAGAAACGAAACGACCAAGAAGCCAGGCAGGCGATGGGAAAGTAGTGGCTTTTACTTGCTGAGCAGCCAGACCTCATCTGCTTCCCAGAAGGCTGTGTGGAGCAGGAAGAGGAAACAGCTGAGCAGGGCATCCCTAAGAATTGTGGCCTGTACTGAAAAGATCCAACCTCTATCAAGGGGGTTATTTAGGGAAGAGGTGTGGTGCAGCGGCCAGCGCGGCTGACTCCGGAACACGGGGGCTCACGGTTCGATCCTCGGTGCCGGCAGCAGGTTATCCCAGCACCTTGTGACTCTGGGCAATAACTCGCTTAATCTTCCCGATGGCCTCCAGCGCCGGGACACCTCTCCGGTGGTAGCTGTACGCTTTACAAATGCTGCTGGTATTTACCAAGGTTTACGCGTGACACATAAAGGCGAAAGCGAGGCAAGGCAACACAAAGCTTTGCGACCTTTATAAAAGCCTGTAAATTCCACAACCTTCAAGTGATTCCAGTTTTGAACACTTTAGCGAATGCCTCCACACAAAATGTTTCCTACTATAAGTAGTGGTGATCAGAGGGCAGCCAGCGATGCTAAGCCCTAAATAGCACAAAATGGCGCAGCTCCACACAGGCGCTCGCTCAACCCTTGTAAATAAGCCCCCAGGACTCCTTGATTCAGGGAACTTCGTTCAGTAGTTCAGATTATGCATGTGTCCTCATTCTTTTTGAGCCCACTTGGGTACAAGCAGGCAATTTCGCTTTGTTTAAATGCAATCTTAGAAGTAGTTGTGAGGTTCCACAGAATCAGTGCTGTGAAAGTTAGATTAAAAAGACTTCTCCCCAGGGTTGACTTGAAGCATGTCTGAACAGAGCTGTTATATCTGTCACGGACAGTACCAGCTTGTTGCAGCAATGTTGCTATATTTCTATTGTTCAGGGCCAGCAGCAATCGGTGTGGCTGCTCTGCATGGAGTGGACAGAACAGGCACAGGCCTACTACACTTTTGTATTCCATTCACACTTCTTAGCCAGTGTCCCATCCCTATGATAGACAAAACACACACTTTTCAGCATGATTATTATATACATGAAATACAGTTCCTGTAGTGGTATAGCCCTTATAATAGACAGTACCATCATGTGTCAGGAGGGCTGCTCTATGTTTAGTGATAACATACAAGCACTTCTCAACAGGAACAAAGTGCTTTGATTTGGACTATTGCAGCACTCATTTTTAGACGATTGCTGTAGTTTGATGCAACATTATCAGTATCTACATATTATGCAGGACTACCATGCATAAGACAGTCACAATCCTTCTCCACGGGACCACCATACTTTAAACAGGACAATACCAGCACTATTCTGCTTGAATAATGAATTTAGTGACTAGATAATTGCACTTTTCTGCCATTTTGAGGTCTCGCCTACCAGGCAGATTTTAACTGTCGATATGAGAAAGCCTCAAGTAGACCATACCAAAAACATAAAGCAGGCTTAGAGCTCACCCATTGCTTACCATTGGTTGGCTTTATTGTCACTCTCAATTTCTTGCTTCTTATTCGATGGCTTGCCTTCCTCTTCTTGTGTTTGTCCCTCCTCTGGAATATAGCCTCTTAACCATCTTTTTGATTGGCTGACTTGTATGCATCCACTGCTTGTATTTAGGGAACTACTTTTTCTTTTTCATTAAGCACTGAAAGAGAGTGCATGTGTTTTTTTGCTATCTCTCTTGTGTGCTGCTTACACGCTCCGAATAGCACCCCCGCTTCCTGTTTACCAGTTCTCCACATGCTTCTCCAATGCACCCTCCACCTCTCGTGGTAATTTGAAAATGTTTTATTTTCATTTTTAACTTTGTGGGGGGACCTGGCAGCTGCTATTTCCCAATGGCCCACTCTGCATTTACAGTGCTTTCGGACACCACCATTTCTCCCTCACCCCCTGACCATTCCTGCTTCTTACCCCCAACCCACCCCCACCCATTCCTCCTTTGGTCCCCCACCCCTTGTGGTCATTTTAATACTTTATTTTACTCATTGATTTTATTAGAGAGCCTGGCAGCAGCCATTTGCTGTTGAGCAGCTCTGCTACCTCAAATAAATGTTTGTTTTTTCTATTTACTAATCTAAGTGACATCTGCCATCCTAGACTAGTAAAAAAAAAAAAAAAGAAAATGGTGCCTGTCTCATTCCGTAGGCACATCCATGCATTGTGATGCATGTACTTGCATACATCATCACTCATGCAAGAGCCTACAGAACGGTGTCGCCGGCCGTAGCCATGCACCTTTTTTCGCTCTTTTAGGTCTCGCAGACCTGCGTTGCAGCGCGCATGCGCTGCTCACTCTGCGAGGCTTATTGTAATCGAGGAGATTTCAGAAGTGGAGTTGAAGCCCCGCCCATCATTCTTATCGGCTGTTGTCATCGTTTATGCTAAACGCTGGCTTCCGATTCAAAATGAGGCTTCTTTGTTACTGCCCTGTCTCCTTTTTGGACGGCCCATCCGGACTGGATCTTTTACTTGCGGCGTTACACGGTGGGCTTTATCTGGTGGGTGAGCACTATTTTCAAAATGGACACTGATGGGGACAATGGAGGCTGCAGTGCTATGCGCTCTAAACTGTATGTGTTTTATTACTTTAATGAGCGCGGCGCCCGCTAGGGACACTGCGCTCACTTTATTTATTTATATTCTACATTTGTGTTGAGCGCGGCGTCCACTTCAGGGACACCGCGCTCTGTTGTTTTTTTTTTCTTCCATGTTATTTTAGCCGTCCTCCCAGTCTACGAGAAAATGCATCTCTTTATTTGTTTAGCCATTTTTTAGTGCTGTTGTTGTATTTGTTCGATCGAAAAGAGTCTATGGAAGAGTACATTTCAAGGGCTGAGCTGCATCGAGTGTGTAAGCCTTACTCAGTGGCTGGCTGCTTTTGAAATGCAGAAACTTCGAAGGCGCGGGCGCGAGGGAGTGGGGGCTCAGTGTCCATAAGTGGCGCGTGCTCGTTCGCCAACGCTTCCATCTCCAGAGGAACCTCCTGCGGAATAAATAACCGCGTCCCCTGAGGTTTGTTGTGAAGACAGGGAGCAGATTGCCAGTCATTTTTTTTTTTTTATAATTGTAAAATACTTTAAGGAGATGCTTTAAAAGCGCCTTAAGGTGGACAGTTTTGCATAAAGTGTGTGTTGAAAAGGCGAAGCTGCCCTCCTGAAAGGTTAGTAGATCAGAACCCTTGAACTCACAGGGTCTCCAGGAATGACGTCATACAGATATATAAATAAACTGCTCCATGTAAGGGCCGGGTGACGCCGCGGACTGCAGGGCAGCTGTGGTCGTGATTACTTGTCCGGCCTGTCAACTAAGCTCTGTGGCGGGTAGATAAGCACTTCCCTCCTCCCTGGAAGCACTTTACCCAACAGGGAAACACAGAGATGAAACAGCGCCTTTCCCTCTCCAGTCGAGCCCGTCTCCAGGCCTTTCCACGGTACCGTGTGCTGTGTCTCCGAGATGAAACGGGGGAGGCAGGAGTACACTGGGGGCACAATCCAGTGCATAGTGGACCTCCCTCCAGCCACAAACAAGCACCAAGGTAGACACTGGAGCGGCCCAGGGCCAATAATGGCTGGTAAAGCCCTCGTCAAGAATGTGGAATGCTGTATTAAAACTCTTTTTGGGAACTTCCTATTTTTACTGAAATAATAATTAACATTCTAGGGCCCTGCTTTGGATTGAATCCCGGCAAAGGAGCACGTGTCCTGGGTATGACGTACACATTCAAAGTCTGAAGCGTGTTTTTATAGAGCTCTGATCACAAAAGAAAGCATTTCAGTGGCGAGTTAGTGCAGGGCATAAGTTGCCTCTTCCCATCTGTTTTGGCTACCACTTTTTGACCCTTATACCGGCAAGGTTGGTCAAAGAGTTGATAATTGATGTTGACGTCGGGTGGGTCTGTACTCATGAGATCGAATGTGAGCATGACCGACTCAGCCTTTCATCCTTCCAAGGTTATTAAATTGGTAAAACTGTTCCCTACAGCGCTGGGAAGTATAAAAAATACACTTGTAAGATCTATCGAAAGCAATGTAGTGTTACGTTCGCAAACTTATGTTTGTACGTCAGTTACAGATGAAGTAAAATACTGGTGTAGGTCTGTGGATTTCACATGCACATGCCCCTGCTTCTGTTTCAACGTTTATGGATGCCCGTGAAGTCTGCAACTTTTAGGGGGCTAATGCGCCCCTTTTTTCATCGGGACAGCTGCTGCAATTCCCACCTTTACTTATTAACTCTCATCCTGTTCATGCATCATTTAAGAACTGGCTGCTTGTGTATTCCACGCTTGCGTAACTTAGATATTCGTGGTTAGTCTCCGCACGAAAAATGCAGATTTTTTTGACTTTGTGATTTGTGCTTACTTTATTCTAGAGTAAAGCCGGATTTTTTTGCTTGCCAATATTGTGCCTGGAAAAACAAGCATTTGCAATGCAATAGGTCTCGCATTTACGCGAGTTTGAGCTACTGACATTGCAAATAACAATGCCTTTTATTTTTGTTTTCGTTTCTAAAACAAAGAAAAGGCATTGTCATTTACAATGCCAATAGCTTAAACTTGCGTAAATGCGGGACCTATTGCATTGTAAATGCTTGTTTTATGATGCTGCCCAGTAGGTTAACAAGGGAAGACCTTTTGTCTTTGCCATCACTTGTTTAGAACTTGCAATGATCAGATGTACAAAAGCACTACAATTCTTTGATTAATAAATTCGGCAATTCAAAAAATGAGTGTGGAGGACATAACCTGCAGACAGCCCTTTTTTGAAGATCTAAAAATTATTTGTTCATACATGGCAGTGCTTACAATGAACAGCAGAAAAAAAAAAAAAATTCCTAGAGACCCTCTTACAAATTCACTGTAGATACTTTAGTACAATTAGCCTTAAAGAACAATCCATGTCAATGCTATTCCACGACCCCAGTCAACTCTGCGGTACGGGCAGTAACCCCCATAGTGCAGGCTCAGAAAAAGTTGCATTGCAAACATGAGGGTGGAGGATTTTAAGCACACCATTAAGATAAGGAGAACTCCACATCAGATGTGGGTAACTCAGGGTGGAGTCGTTTTTGTGGTCTGACTTGGCACCATAGCTGTCTGCAAGATCATTGTGCCCATTTCTTTGAAATAAACATAGATGTGGGCTTTGTCGTTGTCCAGGAGAGCGCATCTGTCTAACCTCGTGCTATGTTTGATGTATCATTCTGCCTACTGTGGAGTACTTGCCTTGCCTTACAGCTTAAAGTACACTTAATCACCAGACATTAAATTATTTATCTCATATGTGCAATGTATACAGAAAGCAATCCTTATGTTTTATGTATTCAGTGCTGCAAGCATTGTAATTTTTTTATCAAGTATTGTATGCAAGTTACGCATACATGTAAACATATGTTTACACAAACATACATCCTTGCACTAGCATAAGGGCACGCAATCCAGTTGCTTAAAACCAAACAAGCATTGCAAAGACTTTAGGTCTGGCTTTGATGTGGGAAAGCATGGAGACAGGCGTTCACAAATACGTTTTGCTTGCATTAGCTCATTAAAACCAGGCGTATTCGTTTTACCAATGCTTGTTAAGTGTCATTCTGCCACGTGTGCTCCTCCGTTTGTCATTAAAAAATAAAACACATAAAGGAAGAGAATGACAAGAAAAAAGAGCATTATATAAACCCCTTATAGATGACCTAGCTCGAACGGGAGGTTTGTCAGTTACACGGACATGAATTTTGAGTACAAACAATGTACAAGATCCTGCATTTTTTTCATTGTGATGATGATAGGACTAGGGCAGCTGGTTGTGATGAAAAGAAGAGGATAAACGAGTTGGCAGAAGTAAAAACCCATATTTTATTTAGGAGAGAGTGGTGAATGCTCGGAGTTGCTCCCGAGGGGCAGTTCTGCAGCCAGGACAAAAATAGCTTTGGAAGCGAGGAGGAGCTGTGTGTAAATTGGAGACCATGGACCGTTCTTAGAGGTAAGTGATAAAAAAAACCCTCCCCTTCTGACGTGCCATATTCAGAGGTCACTTCCGCCACAGTAGGGTTAACATGGTGGAGAAAATCCAGCCAATTGGATAGTAATTAGGTTCAGATCTCCAGCATTGCTGATGGGCGGGGCCTTTGGCTCCTTCAGTCTCGTGCTTCAATTGCCAGGGAGAATTTTACCGCCAAACATCTGTATGTTTCATACATGGTGCGCGCCCCTCCCCCCGCCACCCTTTTAAGTGAACCCCTGGCCCTCGCTGGGCTTGGCTACTTGCAAACTGCTCTTGCTTGCACCTAGCTGACGGCACTGGTTGTTGTCGCGAAGGTGAGGCGCCGCTGTGGTTTTGTGCTTTGCTGTTTCATTTGAATGGCGCCCCTTGGGACCTGGCACTATCAATTGCAGGCCAATTAAGCACTAATATGTATTAATTTATCCAAACGAGAGGGGCGCACCTTACATTTTAAAGAAAGTATTCTTCTAACAATACATATTCGATTAAAACTGCTCCAATCCTCCTGCTGAGACTCAGAAAGTGGAATAAAACGAATCTCTTCAACGAACACACGCATCGCACCCCGGAAGGAGCCTACATAAACCCTTCCTCATTGTAACCGATATTGAAACGACCCTTGGTGCACTCTACACCGGCGGGGCCTTAGTCATTTTGCTTGCAGTCTTTATTAATTTGCATGCATAAGTGCTCTTTATTCAATGTGTGTCAGGCTATGGGATGTCAGCACGATGGTGCCACCAAGATGAAAGTCTTACAGATCGACGTCATCCAAATGGACGAACGCACCAAGAATTAAGAAATCAGAAACATTCCTTATAACAGGAAACAACTCGCCAGAGTTATTGAACTGGAATCACTTAAAGACTGTGGACCATACTGCGAGGTACCGTGAAAAGCCCGTAAACAGGGGCTCCTCGTGCACGCGTGCGGCTGCGAAGGACCGCGGGAATCACGTGGACGGGCTCCGCGTGCACGCTGCAGCAGCTTCCAGAGGGAAGAAACGCGCGTGGTAAAGAAATTGAACGCAGAGCGGGAGCATCGAGACCATGACTGTTTCTTCCCGTAGCGGCTGGAAAATCAATACCATGTGGTGCAGAGAGAGGGGTCTGTGTTTGTTTTAAGCACAATCCTAGAGATTTTGATAGATGGGCCGCTTTAAGCCCAGTCAGCACATTTGAAGAGGAAGGGTTTAGCAGCAGCGTATGTCCCACATTCTTCTCAACTCAAGGCTCAAAGTGTGTTTTTCCATCCCTCTCTGAGGACGTCTGAAACTTGGAGCTGTTTATCTCTAGCATGAATTGAAACCTCTTTCACGGTCCTCTAGTGGAGAGGGAAGCAGACTGTTGCCATTACCTAGCAGAACTCTGTGCTCACGTTTCAATCACAGTCATGGCAGAGTGTCCAATGTGCGTCCAGGAGGGCAAGATCCATACCAGATTTTCAAGTTATCCACATAACTTACATTTGCATACGATGAATCTAAATGTAACTTAGTGGCTAGCCTGAAAATATGGCATGAATTTGTGTTTAGGATAGAACGGTATATCTCTAGAGAAGCTGTGCTCTAATTACCAAAAAGAACAAAAAAAAAAAACAACACTGAGAGAGAGAGAGATACCCCCAGTAAAGCACTGCCATAAACGGGCAAGAGAAGGGATTATTTAAATAAACCTTAAACAACACTGTACCAGTACCTGGTAAGAGTTTCCTTACCCAAAAGGAGCAGTGTTTTTACTCAAGTAAGAGAGAGGACGAGCAAAACACTAACCTCAAGCAACACTAGCACAGAGTGTCACACATCAAGTAACAAACTGCTATTACCAAGAAAGATAAAGCTATTATTTTATTGGTGACCAGATTTCCAAGGGGGAAATTGAGACAGGACACAGAAGTAGGACAATATGTTGTCACCTAGCATGAATGCAGAGAGGCTACAGTGTGGGTACTCCCAAAAATCATCTCACCAGCCAAAAGTTCCATCCTGGGTTATGACCCGGCCGTATTTATTGGAAGTGAGGTGGGAGGGAAAAACATTGTACACTGAGGCTAAGAGTCACGGGGTACATTTTTTTGTATGCCATTCCCTACTCTACTTCTTTAAATTATGCCACTAATCGCTTTCAATAATTTATATCAGACCATAAATTGGGTCTTTCGAGTGTGATTACTATTTTGAAGGCTCTTTTCCTGCTTCTGGGGTTAGCCTTGGCTGCTCACTATCATGAACTTTGGAGAGTCAAGTGTACCTTGATAATCCAAATGGAATGAAATAGTATTGGGTTATTAATGGTAAACAACAGTGTCTACCATGGATATTGCCAAGTAACCACCTAGTGCAATCGGATCCATAGAAAATACCTCACAATGTCCTACATGTATTTCCTTGTCTGCATTCAAGTTCAAATCACTTTATTTGATTCATCATAATAAATCATAAAAGCACATACAATATATAGTCATTAAAAAGAACACAGATCAAATGCATTCCAATCAACGGGAGGAGTGGAAGACTCCTGCTAAAAAACATGAGTTATAAAAACAAACTATGTGACTCTCTAAAAATTGTAGATACAGTAGGGCCGGCCTTGCTTATGTAAAACCCAGGGATCACAGTAAAGGACAAATATATTTAGAGCGGATATTTTTAAAAATGGGGCAAATAAAAACAATATGTAAAGTGTCAAATAAAGAAACATTATCACAAATACAAGTAACAGGTTCTGAGGCTCTGTGTCATCCGACCAGCACCTGGGGAAACAAATTTAGGTGAAAATACGATAAAAGGCGCCTGTGGAAAACCAGCATATCAAGTGTAAGATACTGTTCACACTCTCTTGAAAGTTTGACTGTTGCACAGTACCCTTCTTTCAAGCTGATACTGCTGATATGTCTCTTTAACCCAGCTCACATCTGATTTTCAGAATTGTCTCCGGGCAAGAGAACAGTTCTAGCCTACCTAGGACACTTAAATTATCTTTGACGTACTAAATCCATGGAATTAAATGGCATGTGTTCCAACCCCAAACAGTCTTTCAGGATAGTTCTATTAAATTCCAGATCTTTTTTTAACCAAACAGACAACCATAATAGAGCAGGGCAGATTTGAATAAAATCTAAAATAAAGCCCACACCCAGTTCTTCATGGATGACCTCTGTGGGCACAGGATCACTGACATAATATCGACAACAAAAATATCAAATATACAAAATATCGGCGTCATAATATCGACTACAATAATATCTACTACCAATACTTATTTATAAAAATACAAAAATATCGAGTACACAATATCGTATATAAAAATATCGTACACCACAATATCGAAATGCAAAATATCGTTACATTAAATATCGTTTAAATTTAAATAACATACAATATAACAAAAATATCGAATACCAAAATATAGACATCAATATTATCGACTTTTTAAAAATATCGACTATAGAAAAACTGCTCAATTAAATATATCTTTAGCACCAAATATAAATTCACATTATAAAACAATATAAAACACTTAAACAACATAATAAAATAACTTGCAAACACATCAATATATAAAACTAAATTTTTTCTCTAAACAAACAATTACAGTAATAAAATAAAAACTGTAAAATATATAATGCTTGCATCATTTCACATTAAAAACAATGTTTAAAATATTTTAAAAAAGCAAAACGAAAAATAATTACTTTCTACTAACAGTTTCTTAATTAGCGTTTCCCTTATATGGAAACAAACAGCCAAAACAATAAAAACAATTAACTTCAACCAATAAAATACTCACATTTTAAAATACACCAATAACATAAAACAACCAATTAAATAAACACTATATAAACATCAAATATATACATCTCTTTTACACTTCTAACCTACAATAAAGAAGAAGGTGAAACTCTGCCCAACTGTTTCCTGAAAGAAAACTTTCATTACTGAAGAAATCTTTAAAACTGCACTAAGTAAGTAAAACTGTATTTAAAATATAACAATACTACTACCCTTCAACAATAATTATTTCTGAGACCTAATTTACTATTCTTTCATTCCTTACATTTATATCACCTCTACAGATATCTTACAAAGCCAGAAAAATATTTTCAAAATCCTCACCAATAAAAGAACAATAAATGTAAGTATATTATATTTTTGCCAAACCTACCTAAAAATATTTTTCAAACGTTATTCACTAATATATATTTTCTTTTTTATCTATCTCCTCTGCAGCCAACAGCAAAAGCTTCCAAAATAATTCTACAACCACTAACCAACTAAATACAATTAAAAAGTAAGGGGCCCATTACGATGGCGGGCGGAAGCACAACCGCCGTGCTGGCGGATGCAAAAACCACCAGTTACCGCCGGCACGCAGCAGTCCACACGCCCGTCCAATTACGATGCGAAAAGTAGGCCAAACACCGCCGGCAAGCCAGCAACACCGTCCGCCATCAAAGTGCGCCCGTACACGTAGCGGCGCAGCCTAACTGACACACACCGTCCGACGAAACACGTCCCGCCCGGCGTATAAATTACGATGCCGCAAACAAACGGCTCCCACGGCTAAGAGACACCGCACGTGAAAGAGAGGCGGTAACACGGACGCAGAGCACGGACAACGAAGAAGCGGCACCCCGAGCATGAATCCAGCACTGCAGGCCCTTCCCATGCTTCTGCTGATGCACCACCAAGGACGCAACGTACCGCGGAGACGCAGGTAGGCACACACACAACAAGTGCACGCAAACAGCGCACACAGTGCAAGGGCGGAAAAAGCGGACAACCCCCCACCAGCGCGTGTACACTACACATCCACCATTGCATCCACATATGACACACAGGCCAAATCGTAACATCGCGGAACACATGTGTACACACCACCTGGGACTAGGAACAAACCACCCCGTCACGGCCCCAAAGCAGCGATGACGCCGCCACACATGCGCACAACGCAGAGGCCAACCGCAGCGCCATGCATGCGTCGCACACAGACACAGGGACACAACCAAGCAGCACACACATCAGCCCCACCCCGAACGCACATGACACGTGACAGGCCTGCCACAGACATGTCCCCAACGCCCAATTCACGGACAACACCCAACGCCACACAACCGACGCACACATGTCAGTGAAGTCACGCAACAGCAGGACACACCCCAGTGTAACAAACATGGCGTAGCACACAGCGGCGGCAACACCAACTAGGAGAAGCAGGGCCCTTACGGGAAGAGGAACGCCAGTACCACACTGAAAAACCCATACCACCCTGCACATATGAACAAGACATATAAAACGGAACACCAAAGAGCACGGGGACCGACAACAGGTGGCCCAAGAATAACATTCACACACAAGGCCCAACGCAGAGCGGAAAGGCAGCCTGCCGCCCACACAAGGGAGAGCAGACAGCACTGAATGACCTTCCATTCCAACACCGAAACCACAGCCCTACGACAGAAGCCGGTGAATACAGCCATTGTCCAAGAATAGACCAACACAGGCATGCCGAGGAGACCGACCACAGGGCAGATAGCGCATATCACAGAAGCACACAACGGACGGGGAAGAAAGAAGAAAACACTCCCCCATGTCGGCCACATGCAAGTTAATTGGAAGGAGTCACACAGCACTGACCTTGAACTGTCTGAGAAGCATGTGGGAAGAGGGCCCGTGTCCTCCAAACAAGCAAACAGAACACAAGTCCTGTCTTCCTACGACTACACAGAGCTCACAGCAACCTCGGAGCGTGCACATTGCAGACTGCACACACAGCCGGAGCACGCCACCACAACGCACCGCTGCGAAATGGCAACCGCAACACACCTACCCAACTACGCCGAACAGCTCAAGCTGTACAAAACCAACCTGTGCCATACATTGGGATGCGATCTCCTGTCCCTGCTGAACGTAAGTTACCGACTGACTTACCGCATCACATTGTTCAGCTGCGTCATGCCCGTCTTCTACTGTCGGAGGTGTCCCTACCAGCATCCCGTCGAGATATGCCTCTCCAACCCGGCATGTCTGAAGGCGGACCTGCTACCACTACTCCTCCCTCTGGACGCACACGACAGGGCCTGCTCTGCCTATGGGGGCATGGCGTATGTGGCCAACATCGCACCCGCACTGAAATGGGACCACTGTGCCTCCACACGACGGATCATCGAGAACAGCTACATCGAATGTCACCCAGCATGCCCCATCATGGTCCTCCAAGGGACAACTTACGAACAACACCTTGACAGCCACCATCCGCTACATTGGCTGGCAAACATGTACACCACCAATGACATGGAAGCCCTGCTGGACGGCATCGCATACCTGACAACCTGTAAATACGTCGGACCACAACGCAGGTTCCCCGAGTGACCTTTGATGTCCAACCCCGCACCCATGCTTAGCTTCCGCACGGACTGGCCAGTCACCACCACAACAGCCATGCCAAACGACCGGCAACTGTAACCACACCATCAACGACATCGCCATGACATCGGATATGACCGGGACATGCACACTGTTCCCCATCACATCCAGGAACACCGCATGCATCGTGGGAGGCAGTGGCATGGGCTCTGTGTATCGCACCCACATGGACGGAACTGCACGAACAACCAGGACACGACATGGATCCAGCGCCCATGGACACACACACCGCTCAGTGGACATGAATAGGTCGCCTGGAGTCTGTGGGTGCTGCACCCCTCCCACCCCCGCCCCGGGAACCCCATACCAGGACCTTTGCATGGACGTCAAGTGCATACAACAACAACACGACCCCAGTGACTGTGACATGTCCAGTAACCACCACAGTGCAACAACAAGTGGCACGCCGCTGCATGCACGCAAGCACATGCCCTGACGTCATCTCACATGCACGCGTGCATGAGGAACAACCGCAGCAAACCTGTCACATGGAACTGAGATGGACTGTGCCCATGATGCCAAGCGGTCTGGTAGGCTACATGTATACCGTCTGTGTCAAAGTCCGCAGCTCCGCAGCTATACGCAAATGTACATTAGCACAGCCTTGGCCAAGCAGATGTCACTCTGAAGCCCACATCCCACATGCAACAGCCAATCACATGTAACCCCACACCCTATCCCATTTGCAATCATGCTCAGTATATCCTCAACATGTATTCCGCTGCCAGTAGTGTCCACTATACTGCATCACAGAGGACAGAAGACTCAATATAATGTTTGAAACCAAAACTGTCTCCGCTGACTCATTTCACATGTACGAATGAGAGAGGATGAGAGTATGTGAAGTACACGGCAGTCGTGACATGACCATGTAGTCCACTGGTATTGGATGACAATGCAAATGAGTAGCACAACTGTGGAAGACACACATGTGCCGTGTGAAGTCGTATGGACGCAGTGCACAGGTGGGTGGGTGTGACGGGTAGATGCGCACATGCCAAGTTGGAGCACGCCGTGTTGGGAGGGGTCATGAACAGTACACCACCGCTTCCCTGGGCATAGTGAGAGGACACCTGTCGGGGGGGCAGTGAACACGTGTGTGCACAGCAGCCGGGCACACGTACATAGCGGTACCAGGCGCACCTCAGCCCACCCTCTGTGGACAAGCAGGATCCTGTTGTGCGCCCGCCATGCCCCTTGACAAGGCACACACAGCCCCAGTCGACCAGGTGTAACCCCAACATAGTCAATCCGCACAGGCGATACAGGGCACGGGATGGCAGTGGAGCATGGTGTGTGAGAGGTCTCCTCACGCTCCTCCTGGTCATATCACGCAGGCAATAGAACCTCAACATCTAGCATGGCAAAAAGTCAAATGGAAGTGTAGGGGGGACGCACCACAGCACGAGCAGCACTGACGTCACGGGAGGTGGCTCGCACCATCCCATCCATTGCCCATCATACCAACCACGCCACATGCCATTGCGACTAAGTGCAAGCGCGTGCGCCACCACCCCCGAGCCCTCCCCAGAGAGGCCAAAGAGTGAATGTGTGGGCCACCAGTCACAGACGGACGCGGCCTGGCCGCAAGGGCAGCCACAGCCACTGGGTGTCGCAGGTGGCGGATCCGGAAGGCGAAGACTGTGATGCATAGTCCATGCAGGCCGGGTCTCCATTTGGGGCACCACGCAGGTGGACGGCGTCCCGCCACACATCATACCCTGAGACAGCCCACTCGTGCAACTGGACCCACACATACACTCCTTGCCCTCTCTGGTGCGAGCTTGGGGCTGCCTGTGCAAGCGCTAGCCTCGCAGGTGAGCATGCATATTGGGGGGCGAGGGGAGGACATGAGGGCTGGGGCGAAGATGACCGTATCACTGTCAGTTAGTACAAGGGATGACCCAGATGTGGAAAGGAAGAGACGTGTCCCGTGTGTACTGCAACTAGTCGCCAATCCAACTACCCCCCATGTCCGGAATGTAAGCCCGCACCTAGGCTCGCCCATCCGCCACATCGAACATACCACCAGCACGACAACCTTCCCATTCGAAACACTGACTGGGGTGGCGACCAGTGAACAATCATGTGTAGCCTACCCACGCGTACATGTGGGCCCTCCATGATCCATGTCACCTGCGGCAAAGACATGACATGCGCAATGAGGGAAGTGAGGAGAGCTGTCCGCCCCACGCACAGAAGGTGCATCAGCTCCACAGACCCAGCAGCGAGTCCAGCAGGGGTCACATGTGCAGGGGCAGCGGTGCCTGGTGTGAAGGCACATGCATATAGACAGCACATCGACCAATGTGTAGTCTGCCCACATCCACAGTCCATCATCATGCGGACATAGGAATTGAACACAGGGCAACACATCTTAGTTGGTGCACCCACCGTGACCAACAATGCGCAATCATCGACGTACCCGCCCTGTGCATGGCCCCCCACCCAACGGAGGCACATCCAGTGCCACCATCCCACACACACAAGCCTTCCACGGAACATGCTGTGTCCAATGCTCAGTACAGAGTCAGCGCCCATCTGGTGGATCCTGAACAGGAGACACATGCACACACACATGCCAGCTCCCACTATGTACGTCTGCCACCTGGCACGTGCAATGTAACCTCTCACCTGTGACGTGTGACTGCAAGCACACAGCCGTCTTGGCATGGGGCTGTCAATGTGGACACCTGTCAATGTTTCGGGAGGTGTGATCCGTACAGTGCTGTACATAGGGTGCAGTGCTGACACCTACTACTGTCTCATATCCCCTCGTGCCACAGGTCCCACTTGTATTGGCCGCTCAGCCCGTGCCCACATCGTCGTCGTCGTGTGCCATACTCATCCAGCCTCGGAAGCAGTTCCATGCTCAGCAGACACTCATGTTGCCGTGGCGTTGCCGCTTGACGAATATGCAGTCAGTCCCCATCAGCACGCCCCGCAAGTCATTGGGGCCTAGATCCCCATGTGCATGCACATGGCAGTGGTATGTCTCACTTGCCATTGCCATTGTTGGGAGACCTGTGTAAGTGTATTGTGGCCGTGCCGTCCCAGCTTGACAGCTGGGCTGTGGCTCATGTGCTTGCTCAGTCATGTCAGTGATGTGTATGCGAAATTGCTATGTGTCGTGTTGCTTTGACATGTGTCCTCTGCCATTTTCCCCAGGCGGAGACCGAACATTGACCGCCCATACCAATTGCTGGCGGACATGGACGATACAGAGGTTATCAGGAAGTTTCGGCTGGACAGGCCAACCCTGCATCGACTGTGTGCCATGTTAGAGCCCCATCTCCGTCCCCGCAGGGTGTATCCGACTGCTGTCACCCCCACGGCTAAGGTGATGGCCGCCATGCATTTCTTCGCCACTGGGTCATTCCAGCACACAGTGGGCAGTGGAGGAGGGATGTCCCAGCCCATGTTCAGCAAGGTGCTGAGGGATGTACTGGCAGCCATGATGCTGTACCGAAACAGGTACATCAGATTCCCCAGGGCTCGTGAATTGGCGGCAGTGAAGGGTGCATTCTATGCCCTTGGCAGAATCCCACACGTCGTGGGAGCCATTGACTGCACACATGTTGGCCTTGTTCCACCACAGGCCACTGAGCACCTGTACCGCAACAGGAAGCACACGCACTCCCTGAATGTGCAAGTGGTGTGCCTTGCGGACATGGTGATCACCCACGTGTGTGCCAAGTTTCCAGGCTCGGCACATGACGCACACATAATGCGCAACAGCATCTTGCCACGACTGATGGCCAATCTGCAACAGGATCGTGGCTGTATTGTCGGTGAGTATGTGGAGTGGTGTAGCGTGCTGGTTGTGCGATGCTGTCCCCTGTCCAGTTGGAATAGCAACGGTTCTCTGTGTCCCTCACACCCAGGTGACTCTGCGTATCCGAATGGGGCATGGCTGCTCAGTCCATTGAGGAATCCTCGCACCCCAGCAGACGATCGATACAATGAGGCACATGGGAGGACCAGACGTGTGGTCGAGCGTACCTTTGGCCTCCTCAAGTCCAGGTTCAGGTGCCTGGACCGCACCGAGGGTGCACTGGCGTACTCCCCACAGAAGGTGTGCCGGATAGTGGTGGCGTGCTGCATGCTGCACAATCTGGCCATTCGGAAGCAGATCCCCCTCATTGTGGATGACGGAGATCAACCAGGGCCCCAGCCCGCAGACCAGGACAGCTCGAGTGAGGTGGACAGCGGAGAGGAGGAAGCTGGGAATGTGCGCCAGCAGCTCATCGCCCGCTACTTCACTTGACGGTGAGTGTCCATGTACGACGGCTGATGTGTCTGTATCTGTGCAGGTGTGTGTGTGCTGTGTCAGGGTGGCCGTATGTTCACTGCGTGCAGTGTGTCAACGCTCCATGGCCAGGGTAGTATGCCACTGTTGGTGACTGTGGCATTGTGCCCTATTGCTCTGTGCGATGTGTGTACATTGCTTGTAGTTGTTGACATGAACTGTGTGATGGGTGTGTGACACACTCATTGAATGTGCTCCTGTTCTGTCTCCCACCCCTAGGTCCCTACAGGCCCTCCGTATTCCATTGCCATGCCACGCATCAGGTGCTTTTCCGCCCAAGGTGGCCGTTGTATTCCGTACAAATAAAACACAGGGCACAAACAGCAGTTAGTGAAAAAGGTGCATTTATTCCAAACTGTGACATGTGATTGTGTGTAAGGTGATGACAAAAGTGGTGCGTGCAGTGACAATGAGCTGTCGGTCATGGCTGCGTGATGCTCAGGGTGTACCCACTGGTTCTATGTCCATAGTCCAACACACACATGCCATCCAGATGGCTGTGTGGAGTGGGATCGTAGAGCAAGTCAATGCAGTGGCTGGTCAAGGAAGGCTGGCGGAAGGCTGGCTGGCTGCCTCACTTGCGACTGGAGCGTGCGAAGTCCTCCCGGGAGATCTGTTTCCTCTTCGGACGGCCCCTTCCACGTTTGCGAGGGGGTGCCTGCTTGCGACATGCTGGTGGTTGAGGTGTGCTCACTGGCTGTGGACGCAGGGGAACTGGACACTGCTGCTCGACCCTGCGCCCCGGCAGGTGGTGGCGGAGGGGGAGCTGCTATCCCTGGCCGTGTCCTCACCGCCACCACCAGCTGGCCCATGAGGTCCACGAGTTGGCCCATACGGGCGTCCATGGACCTCAGCACCCCCAGCACCTCCCGCGTGTCTGTAGCAGACCTGACCCATTGTTCTTGGGCCTCCTCATAGGCCCCAAGGACTCTGGCCATTTGAGGCAGGGCATGGCTCCCAGGGGAGGCTGGCGTTTCCCTGACCCTGCTCCTCCTACCAGTCCTGCTGCCACCGGCCTGCCCACTAGCCACATTGCACACCACGGTCCTCGCTGTGGCTCCCAGGGTGGATCCAGTCGGCCGGGCCACCACCTGCGCTGGGGCTGGTGCCAGCGAAGACGTGGTGGTGGTGGTGGCGGTGGTGGTCGGTGCGGCGATGGTGGCGGTTGCGGCAGTGGTAGTGGCCGCAATGACCGTGGGTGTGGCCGCAACGACAGTGGCAGCAGGGGGCTGGGACTGTTCAGCATCCCTGGATGATGGGTTGGTGGGTAGGAGGGGTCCTGGGGAGCGGCTGGGCCCTGCCACACCAGATGGGCCTGCTTGGTGGTCCGTGTCCGAAGAGGAGGACAGATCCTCCAGATCCGTGTGTCCTCGTTGGGGGCTTGTGGGCTGGCTGTGCTGGCTGCTGTCTCCATCCCCAGCATCCGGCAGTTCGTCACCTGTGGAGAGAATGAGATTTGTTATTGTGTTGCACCTGGCGAAGTATGTATTTGTCGTCTGACATTGGCAGTTCGTGCAATCTCGTACATGGGTTTCCCGGAGGCGAGTGTGTGGCTGTGGCATCTGTAGTTGTGTGTGCTAGGCAATGGGACTGTGTGCTGTGCACATGTGGCATGGGACGGATTGGCCATGCCGATGGGTGTGTTGCTGTGCCCCTACTCATTGTGACTCTGGTGTATGCGGGCTCCTGGCCCATCCTGGGTCTGGTTTGTACTTTGCTTTTGGGGTTCATATGGAACGCTTAGGCACGCATATGGCAACATGGGGGCCATGCCCCAGATTCGCATTTGGGAGGGAATATGCTTTTGGGGTTCAAATGGAACGCTTAGGAACGCATATGGCAACATGGGGGCCATGCCCCAGATTCACATTTGGGAGGGAATATGCTTTTGGGGTTCAAATGGAACGCTTAGGAACGCATATGGCAACATGGGGGCCATGCCCCAGATTCACATTTGGGAGGGAATATGCTTTTGGGGTTCAAATGGAACGCTTAGGAACGCATATGGCAACATGGGGGCCATGCCCCAGATTCACATTTGGGAGGGAATATGCTTTTGGGGTACATGCTGTAAGCCATGGGTGCCGAACGTGACATGTGTTGTGGCAGCATGACAGTGCATGGTTTGAGGTGTGTGCATGCCTGACATGGCCTGCATATTTGCTGTCTGTTGTGATTACTGGACATGGCATTGGACGCATCGTTATGAGTGAGTGTTGGTTGTGTGCCAGCCAACGTATTGCAGTTGTCCCATCTCCTTGGTGTGCGTGCTGCCCTGTGCCATGTGCATCACTGCAGTGCTCGTGGGGGGGGGGCCCATGTTGTGTGTTGTTGCTCACAGTGTGTCGTGCGCTTCATTGACTTCTGGCACATGGTTGGTCATGGGCATGTGTCTTAGCGTGACTGCTGTATGTGTGGCAGCTGTGCGGATGACATGCCTTTCATGAGACTGGGGCTGACGGATGGGATGGATGGTATGTTGTATGTGCATGGTGTGTCTGTGTGTTTGATGGGTTCAGTGGTGTTCGTGTGCATTTATGTTGTTCCGCTCTGTTGCGTCTAGTGTTGTTTGTCTTACATAGGCGTAGTTGTGGGGTGTGTGGTTGACAGGCAGTAGGGGCTACATGGACTGGACTTCAATGGTGTTTCGGTTGTGTGTGATGGGTTGCACAGTGGCTGCCGTGTGGTACTATATTCAGTGTGGCTTGTGCATGCAGACGTGGCTCCTTGGGTGTTGCTGTGTTTGTGATGGGTCATGTGGGGTGTGAGTCTGTGGTTCATGTCCGTGTGCACATTGTTCACTTGTTCGTGACGGTGGGCGGTGCTGCGTGTTCGTCTGCTACGTGACATGTCCCATGTGTTGGTCGTGTTACGGCCCTCATGCCTCCAGTAATCCAGCCCTGTCCAGTTTCCCACCTGCAGGTTGTTCGGGCGTGCACTGTACTGGATGCCACATGGTTCTAAGCGGGGGTGCTCCATGTTGCAGGTCTGTGGGGGTGGGGGGTGTTGTGGGTCGTAGTGGTGGCTGGACACCCACTGACACCGATTGCTGTGGACCGTGATGTCTACCTTTCGGCTGTCGTTGTGCACTGCGGTGGCTGACACGTGGCTGTGGGGTGTGGGGGATGCTCCTCCTTGCTGTACTGTGGGACTAGGGGCCTGGTGTGTTTTGTACTTGGGCTGTCCACCCTCCCACCCACTGCACTTTGTGTTCCTGCCACTTAACTGTTACTTGTCGGTTAGTGCAGCTATGGCGGACACATGGGTGTGGTGGGTGCTCGTTGTGGCGCTTCTGGCATATTTGGGGACCTGTTGGTGGTTACGTGGCTGGCTGAGTGTACACATGTCCCCACGCATCTTACAGTTGTTCTGTTTGGGCTGTGTGTGGTGGTGTCTGTTGCATGTGTGTGTGATGTGTTGTGTATTGTGTGCTGGACATGGGGGTGTTTGTCCCTGGGAGCTGTGGCATGGTGGTAGTGCATGTGAGTACATAGCGGTGTGCTGGTATACATTAGTTTGTACTTACCAGCCTCCACTCCCCCTGCTAATCCGGCGAGGATCTCGGGATGGATGATGACTCGCACCTTCTCCTCCCATGCTTTGAAGGTCTTGAAGAGCGCGGGATTCCCTCCGCCAGTGACGGCAGCCAGCTCTCTGTTTTTGCCCTCCTTCTTCTTGACCAGGCTCTTGACGTCATTCCACCGTTTGTTAATTTCGACTCTGTTCCTGGGCAGGGTCCCGACTGCATTGACCTGGTCTACGATCCGGTTCCACATTCTGTTTCTGGTGGCTAGTGGTGTGTGTTGGACCATGTTCCCATAGATTTGTGGGTGCACCTTGATGATCTCGTCGACCATGACCGTCAACTCAATGGGCGTGAACTTGGGCATTCTTTGTGGTGCCATGGTGTTTGTGGTGCTGGTGCGGTGTGTGTTGTGTAATGTGCAGGGGGTTTGTGGTGCCGGTGTTTGGTGGTGGTGGTGGTGGTGGTTGTGATGTGTGCGTTTCTGTGGTGTGCTGCTGTCCTTGCTGTGTCACTGTGTCCTCTCCTCTCCTCTCTGGTTTGCAATGTTGCAAGGGTTTGTGGTCTGTGGGAGTTCTGCTTTTGTACTTACCTATGCGGGTGTGTCCTCATGGTCTGTTGTTTTCAGGTGTGTTGTGTCTGGGGTTCTGGCCTTTGTAGTTTTTGTTTGTCCAGGGGGGGTGTTTTCGGGATGTGTACTGTGCTTGTGTATTTGTGCGTGCCTTGCTGTGTGGACTTATTGGCCATGTTGTGTGCTATTGGTTTTGTGAGCGGATGGTTTCTGTGCAGGGACGTGGGCGCCATGGTTTCTGCCGTGTCGATTGGCGTCGGCGTTGTTTGCGCTGGCGGGCGGTATATTTGTGGTTTTCCCGCGCTCATGGCGGTGCGATCGTAATTTCACGTGCGGTGTGTCGGCCGTGAGGGCGGGCGGTTTTGTGTTGTCGTGCGTGTTTCCGTCCGTGGCGGGCGGTTTGACTCCGACTCGGACGATGGCGGGCGGTATTTTGTGTGATTTTTCCGCCGATGGCGGTTTTCGGTTTGTGTTATCGTAATGGCGTGGTCGGTGTTCAGACGGTGTATGCGGGCGGAATTTTGCCGCTTCCATGCCTGGCGGATTTATTTACGCCGGGTATCGTAATGGGCCCCTAAGTATATAATTTTCAATTATTAAACAACGTTAAATACCCACCCAAATAACCCTTTTCCCCTAAAATCCCTATCATCTACAAACAATATAATCAAATTATTAATATGTTTGTTTTCTCTTCTCAACAGAAATTACATCAAGAAAATAGAAAATAAAGCTTGAAATCATTTCCTGGACAATTTTATTTACATCAAACTAAACATTGTAAGTATATTCACTGAAATGTAACTGTATTTAATAAACATGTGGTATTTATTATATTAAAATTTTTTATTTTTTATTTTCCTAGCATAAAACAAAACAACATGACTGAAGGTGCAGAATTTGTAATGTCACAAAAAAATAAAATGCTATTATGTTATATGGGGTATGTGTATACACAGGAGAAACAAACTGGCCTTAAAGTGTTTTGGAAGTGTAGCAAATACTACTCTAACAAATGCTATGGAAGAGCTACTACTCATGAAACTACTGTTCTTTCTGTAAAAGAACATAATCACGCCCAAACATAACAGAGATTGAGGTTAGAGATGCTCTTGAAAGTATAAAAGAACCAAGCACTAGTACTGATAAACCAACTACCCAAATACTAAAAGAGCAACTATTAAA